>CAUJNA010000302.1:1196240-1246240 GCA_963377175.1 Effrenium voratum | reverse complement strand
GGGAGCCTATTATTGTTTAAAGAACCTTCGTGTGGTTTCACTGTGAAGCAACCTCCTTTGGTTTGCCCCTCACTTCCTCAGTTCCTGGACGTTCGTCACATTTAGGGTTTGGACCATTCCGTGGCAAATGAGAAGATCCAGGAATCTTTTTGGCCAATCCACTCGATGGGAAGTGAGGTGCCCTGTACAAGGCTAGGTCGCCCAGTAGTGCCCCTTTTTACCCTCTTTTTGGGGGAGGGTTCCCCTACTAAAATAGGAAGAAAAAAAAAACAAACGGGTACCAACTTATTCCAACCGCTCTACTGGAGGAAGCCCATGAAGCAGGACTTTAGGAAGGGATCTTGAGAGACTTGGAATGGGCCCATACCCCATTCCGACGATCCGGGGTGATGTCCAAGTGCATGGCGGTTTCATTGTGATGGTCCCCTTCCTTCCGATGGCTAACTTATTTTGACCTCTCTCCTGGAGGACCTAGAAGGGGACCCAAGAAGATGGCCCAAGGCAAGACCGACGGGCTGACGCGGAAGCAGCGGATCCTGGACTTGCAGCCCAAGCTGTCCATAGCGCTGCATGCCTTGCATGCGGGCACCTTGGACGGGAGGAAGACCGGGAGGAAGGCCGGGAGAAACCGCCGGGTTGGGGTGGTGGGTTGGCGGGTTGGCGGGTTGGCGGGTTGGCGGGTTGGCGGGTTGGCGGGTTGGTGGGTTGGGGGGTTGGGGGTGGATGGGGTTGGGCGGGGTTGCCCGGGGTTGCCCGGGGTTGGTGGGCTGGTGGTTTGGTGTGTTGGCGGGTGATGGGTTGGCAGGTTGGGGGTTGGGAGGTTCTCAAAATTTCTTTGGGGAGCATTCGTGGATGAGAGCACCGAAGTGGCCTGCCAGGCAAGTCCATGTTTCTGTGATGGCAGTTTGAGAGGTCGGAAACATGTTTGTTGAACCTTTTAGAGGCAAATGTTGAGCATGTCGTTTTAATGGACCCAGACCCAGAAATGCAGACAGGGCATCCCTGGCTAGCACGAGCATCCACCAAAGGACTCTTCCACTTCCAGGGCCAGTGCAGGGTTTCTATCAGCTCGCTGCCTATGTTTTTTGTAGCCTGCAAAACTCCGCAGGTCCTTTCCCTGAGGATCACAATGATGTCTCAAAATGGGTGGGACTTCCTGTTGCCCATGGGAACCTGGAGTCTCCTTCTGACCCGAATCAAAAATGGGTCCATGACCCCATCATTTTGGGTAATGCCCCCCCATTTTTAGCGGGTCAGTGAGACTCCAGGTAGCGTCAACAATAGACACCCCCATGTGCAGATCGTTTCGATCCGAGGCTTGACTACTGTCATGGTACAGAGCCCGCTGCTGAGACCAACCTCGCCCTTCAGATACCTCGAGGCCGATCGGTTTGGAGTCTTCTGACCCTTTGAAAAGCGGCCCACCCCATGATGTTGGGTAACGACGCCATTTTTTGAGGGGCATGGAGACTTCAGGTGGTTCCCTTCAAACATCAGGGAATAGAAGCCCCTCATGGCATTTGTGTTGCTTTCAAAGCAAACAGAAAACACATGTAACACGTAGCAGACAACAGCTACGGCAGGTTGCATATCGCACCAATTCCAGACATCAAACGTTGGTAAGCAGCAGGGGATCCCTCTGGATGTGTTCGTGCATATTTTGTGACTTTCTTCCAGTGCCTGGTTTAGTGGCATTTGCAACTGGATCCTTCAGAGGTATTGCAATGTTTCGCCAATGTTTGGAGGCTCCAGAACGGACGTAACGTGTGCAGCAGCAAACTCACTCCAATGGCGATTTTTGCAATGGAATCGCTTGTGTTTGTTGGTGTATGGTGGCAATCGCCATGATTGACATGGCGAAAGATGTTGAAGTAGGTTGGCAATCGAAAGCTACCGGTGGTCATTGATGCTATGCATTCGACGCATTCGTAGGAGGCTGATGGAACCTGCGAGTCTGAAGGCCGGGGACTTCGGTAATGAGTGCCACTGTGTGGCCCAGTTGTCCTGGACCTTTTTTTGGGGGCCGCTGCTTTGTGCCTTTGACCCCTTTAGCCTACTGGAAAGTTGCCCAAGAAATGATATCTACCATCACCAAACACGTGGAACTTGAAACAACAATCCACAATCACCCTTCGACCAGCAAGAAAAGAAACACCCGCGTGAGTCAAGGGGACCGCGTCAATGCAGAACGCAACGCGTACCGAATCAGGAACGCTGCAAAATGGCAGGCGGGCCTTCATCCTGTAAGTCAACCTGAATGGCAGGTTGGCCATAATGTCTCTTTCCCTTTTTGAGCCTGCACATGGGGTAAACCTATACCTAGAGTCTCCATGACCCTTTAAAAATGGTCCGTGAGCTCATTCTTTTGGGTAATGATTAACCATTTTTCAAGGGTCAGAAGGAGACTCCAGGTGGTTCCCTTCAAACATCAGGTAGTAGAACCCCCTCATGGCAGATTTGTTGCTTTCAAAAGCCAAAAGAAGATGTAACACGTAGCAGATTGCAGGCAACCCCTCATCCTGTAAGTCTAATGTCTGTTCCCTTCGTAAACCTGCACATGGGGTAAACCTAAAAGGGGATCCTTTGGGCTCAAAAAATTGCTGCCGCCGAGGCGGCTGCGGAGGACGCCTACCGCCTGCTGCAGGAGATGGAGTTCGGGCGTCTGCCGGAGGGCCGCGCGGTGGCTTCTGGGCGACTGCACGCGGGCTCGCAGCTCAGCGGCTGGCAGGCGAAGCGCGAAGCGGCGGGTGGTCGCTGCGCGAATCGGTCGCTGTGCGAATCGGAGGAAGTGGGCGGTCCAACTCGAGTTCCACCTGGACCTCCAGTTGCCTGCCTTTGACCCATAAAGAAAAGGTATAAAGGCAGAAAAGGGGTCCAGTCACTTTGGCTTGAAGCGTCACCTTTATGGCCAAGCTTAGTTGAGTTTCCTTTCGGGGGTGATGCTTAAAGGGATATATTGGGAGCCCTGTTGGCTGAGTCCATTGGTCGCGTCTTGTTTTTGCACAACCCAAGCTTCGACACCAAATTCAGCTCATTGAGTGTTGCATCGAGCTCCAAAATGGAAGGCGCAGTCTCCTAAAGGCCACTATCGCAATGAAGAAGACTGAGGCACACGAGCTAGGCTTCCACAACCCGAAAACATCGCACAGAGCGCCCTAAGAACGCTGCGTCTTTGAGTGGTGACAGGAGTGTACTTGGTGGTTTCAGGGATCTCTTTTCTGGTATGTTGCACTGGGTTCACTACACATTGTCGACCAGAATGAACTAATCATATTATGTTTAATGTTTGGTTGGTGGGGAAGCTGAGGCAGCTTTGTGTTGTATGCCCCTTTCTCATTTTCCATGAGCCCCACCTATTTTTTGGATCACCGTCCAGACGCCCAATCCCGTTTTTTTTTTTTTCCTGGACGGTGTCCCTGATAAAGTCAAATACCAACACTAATATTTGGCCTCTTTTTTATATTTTCGCATCCAGCGTTGTCCTTGCTGTTGAGGAGCCGGTTCCTTTTCAAATCTAGCTTGACCACAAACAGCTGTGTCCACCAACTTTTCTTGGCAGGACCCCCCAACCAACATCAAATGCCAAAGCAACAAGGTTGCCCTGTCCCCATTCGGCGCTGGAGGTATGGGATTCATGGAACCTGGGGGGGAGGGAAGGGAGGGGGAGGGAGCCAAACAAGCCCTTATTGAGGGCCTCAATAATGGCTTCTTTGCATGGTTGTTGTTGGGAAACATTTTACATTTTGTCTCATTGTGGTTTAGTGGTGGAAATCCCCACTTAACTGCAAAATATATATATATATATAATATATATATATATATATATTTGCCCCCCTTCCAACGTCAGCCAAGTTTGGGCTCCCTCCCCTTCCCCTCCCCTCCCTCCCCAGCCCCAGGGATGGGCAGCCTCCGGCCCTCCGGCCCTCGCGCGCAGGAGTTGGGCTGCTGCGAGGTGCGCGTCACATCTGCGCCCTTGGCTCTGCAGCTGCGGCCCGCCCAGGACGACTCCAAGGCCGGAAGTGGGCCGAAGACTCCTGGGGTTCCTGGACTTGAAAAGTTCTGAGGCCACCTCTTTGCCCTTTTTTTGCCCCGCGCTTTTTGAGTTCCTGAACTTTTTGTGGCTTGGGTGGCTGTGAAGACCAGTTCAGTGGTAAATCAAAGAAGCTCCAGGACTTTGTTTGGCCAGTGGATCGGAAGTGAAAGGCGCTGTGGGCTTTTGAGAGTGGTGGATGGACCAAATGACCAAATCCTGCAGTTGCGATTGGTGGTTTATCGCCCAGAGAGGGCTTCATTGAATCCAAGTGGTGCCCGGCATGGATGATAAATCCACCAGTACCTGGGAGGTATTGCCTGGGAAACCCAAACCTCAGGATCCACTCTCTACTTTTGAGTGTCTAACTATGAAACCGAACTAGAAAGCATGACTTTCTCAGTACCCGCTTGTCCGGCCCACCAACATGACGTGTGGGGGTTTTGGACCTCCCCCCCGCCCGGAAAGTCTCTCACGCAAACGGCCGGCTTGCTTTTTGGGTTCCTTGACCACCAACCGGAAAGAAGTGAGCCCTCAAAAAAGGCACCCTTGTCACAAATCAAATCTCTTTAACCATCCCCTTTATGCTGTGTGCTAGGTCTTTGTTGCTACATTTCCCATCTGAGGACTGGGACATGGTGACCTTGCCGCTGTCAAGAGACACCTTCAGCCTGCAGAGGAAGCTGAAGTTCCAGGCGCGAGGGGTCGGCACACATCGTGTTCTAAGCGCCTCCTGGTTCCATTGTTTTATGACTGGAACACCCAAAGGAGCACGACGTGTTTCACCATTGACCAGGGCTTTGGACATGAAGCCGTCGCCACCCCATGAAACGGAAGCCGGGTGAAAGTCGGAAACTAGGGCAGGCGGTTTCCTTTCGACTTGCCTTTCTGTTTGGGCGACTTTGGTAAATTCATGGGATCAAAACCAAAAATACGGTGCGTGAACAAATCCATTTCGCACCAGTTGGGTTGGATGAAGCCCTAATAAACCGGCAATCCCACTGGTGCCTGGCGTACACATTGTGCATTGGGAGGCGGGATTCAGCTTCCCTCTGGTTGGTAGTTTGGATTGGTGGTTTGGAGGTTAAGGGGTGTTTTTCATTGTGTTTTCTTTTCTCTCTCTCTCTCCCTCTCTCTCTCGCTTTCGCGCTGGAACCAGGGATTCCAAATCCCAAGCCACCAATCCAAACCACAAAGTAAGGGTTACCTGAGGTTGGGGGTCTGGAAAAGACATGACCCATTGCCTATTGGTTCCCCCTTTGGTTTCTTTTGTTTGGTTCAAATCCAAATCCGAACCACCACTTGGCTGTGGGTCAAAATGAAACCACCAAAAAACCACAGGTTTTAGTCCATGCTTCCACTTACCAGGGCTTGCGCCATTTTGGGGTTACCCTATGTTTGACCACCACGGCCACTTAAGGATCGCCTTTAAGGCGTGGCCTCCGCCTGCGGCCTGTCCAGGTGAAAGCGATGGACTGTTTGCCGCAGGACAACAAGGTGCTCACGTACCTCATGTCCGCGCCGAAGCTGAAGCCTGAAGTTTCGAGGATGCCTGGGGGTGTGTGTTTTTTGTGTTTGACGGGAACTCAAGGAAACCAGCGGTTTTTTTTCGTTTTGTTGTTTTTGTTGGTTGTTGTTGTGTTTTTCTTCTTCTTCTTCTTCTTCTTCTTTTTTTTTGGGGGGGGGGAGGGTGCGTTCAAGCAGAACTACGGCGATTGACCAACAGGCTTTGTTCTTTGTGTTGTTTCTTGTTCTTTAAAGCAACTGATGGCAAACCAACTGGTGTTGAAGGTGCCCCGTGCTTTAATACGCAACATTGGCTGTAGCAGATGAAGTTCCCCGCTGGTTTTGCCACCCATCTGTGCCGATGAGACCGGTCGCATCAACCTAAGAACAAGAGGGCATCGAATTTTAGGCCTTCGGTGCCATGGATTTGGAGACGCCTAAGTCTGCGGCCTTTGTACTGTGGGCCTCTGGAATTGTAAAGGCACAGGAACGGCAAGGTACAGCGGGGCACTTAATGTCATGTCCATCATACGGCCAGATGCCACATGTTGGAGCATATATGCTTCACATATGTTACAGCCCAACCCCCTCAACCCCCAACCCCCCCAACCCCCTCAAACCCCAACCCCCCCCCCACCCCCCAAACCGCAGCCTCCAGCTTCCTCCCAGGCCCAGACCCGGCGGGACTACCTGCTGGAGTTCCAGTCGGTGGGGCGCCTGGCGGCGGAGACCTTTGAGGCGCTGCTGGTCATGGCCAGCCGCACTGACGCCGGAGAGCGCCTCGGGGGGAGGGTGGGCAGTGGGTGGTGGGGGGTGGGGGGGGGTTGGGGGTGGTTGGGGGGCGAGGGGGGTTGGGGGAGGGGGGTTGGGGGAGGGGGAGGGGGGGGAAGAACGGAAGAGGATTGGACCATTTGGAGTTTGTTATGTTGCAGTTTGAGGGTATGGGTGGGTCAGCCGGTTCACTGCGGCAAGAATATGAGGGGGGTCCTTGGTTGGGGGCCGGGTTTTGGCCCCATTGATCGTTCCTGAAAGTGGTTGGGGTATCAAAATTGTTGTTGGCGCTGAGGAGGTTGGGTAGGGAGTGGGTGAGGTGGTCTGGATCCCTTAGAGTCTGTGCCATCGGCAAAGCTAAACAAAAGAAGGAGACCGGCTTTTCAAGGTGTGGGTCACGCATGTGGATTCTGAAGATTCCTCGGCCGAACCTCAAAGAACAGGCTGGGGAATCCCAGATACCGACTTCAACCGTTGCAATTTGTTGCTGGTGCTCGGAACACCCAGGGCATTGGGAATGAACCCAGAGCTTTGGGAATGAACCCAGAGCTTTGGGAATGAACCCAGGGAGTATCTAGGAAATGCGTGGCTCGCATTGAAGTCGGTTTTGGATGGAGACATGTCGACCCCGGACTCAACTCTTCGGATTGGGGTTCTACCAAATGTGAAGCATCCCTTACAGGGACACCCCCTATTAATCAACCAGTGTTTGTATCCTGACTGGGTTCTCACTACACACGCTGCGAAATGGGGTTGCTAAACAAACCACAGGGGAACCACAATTGTATGATCTTTTAGATGAGCCCAAGTGGGTATGTGTCAGAATAGCGGACCATCTTCCCTTTGAACCAAGCTGAACAGGTTCACAAAGCAAGCAGCACGCAAGCACGCACGAATACGAATGCAAGCAAGCAAGCACCGACACAGACACACACACACACACACACACGCCCAAACACCAGAGGTACCTCTTGGCTGACAGCGTGGACTTGGACAACTTGCAGCAGACCATGGAGACCCTGGGCTTTGTTTTCGCGCCAAGCGAACAGGACAGCCTGTGACGGCGAAAAAGGCGGTTGGCAGTGTGGATTTGCGAGTTTTTTGATGGACGTTTTTTCGGGGTGGATTACCAGGGAAACCAGAGGAATATACCACCTTTCCAACTAAGCCATGTTTTTCGGAGCTCGATTTAGGACCCTGAGAACCCTTTGGGAAGTGTTTCTAGCAATATTTGATGTGACTTGTTGTGGCTGATGCGACTTTGCTGGAAACTGCGCGGCCATGCAGTGATGCGACTTTCGGGCGGTTGATGCAACCTAGGGCACCTAGCATCTTAGTTCGGGGTGACAAGGAGGAGGGGAATCAAGTGCAGCATGCTGCATGCGCGTGCATCAGTTGCTGAGGTCATCCCTGTGATTTTCAACGTGGCCTCTGGTATCATAGGCTGGGGTGGGGGCGGTTTGAAGAATTTCAACCTATTTTGTTTTCATAGCATCGTGTTGGTTTCCTGCAAAAGGGACCAGGGTCTGTTTGTTTAAACACAGTTTGGTCAATCCTGTTGTTTAGTCTCAACAAACCTTGGCTTTGGGCTTTGTTAAGATGATTCTTGCCAGGAATCCTGGTGGCAAGCAGTTCTCATTTCTTTGTACATACAAAACAATCGTTCGAAGACGGTACAATCTACAAAGCACGAAGACTTCGTTTGGGCACCACACATGCTTTGAGTTTGCGGCTCACAACTCGCTGAATAAGCATGGCAAAGTGCCTTCCAGGCGCAAGTATGTTCTCGGCTTGCGCTCAAAAGACTTGAGGTAATGCGTGGATTTTGTCAGGACGAGCACAACAGGGTGGACAATTGGTTCGGTTTCCCGTCGGTTTGCGTCAGCGACAGAGTTTCTACCCTTGCGCTGGGTCTTTGGACTCATTTAGGCCTTGCGAAGACCTTTGGTGAGTGACTCAGGACATCTCCAGAGATGTGCCATGATCGTTGTGTCAAGGTAGTCGTCCCTTGAGTTCCAGAAGCAACTTACTGCAAACCGATAAGAAGGAACCACATGACAACGATCTAGCAGCATAGGTGTCCTTTTTAGGTTAATCTGTCGGGTTGGAAACAGATGGCACTGGTTTAGATGGGTGTTATTTGATTCACCAGGGCCATCTACTTTTCCAACATGACGATGTCCAGCACAACCAGATGGAAGCAATGAAAATGGCAGCACGCCAGCCCACCTATGCCTTTGACCGTCGCGATTCTGTCGCAATGGAACACATGAGTATCGCATTAGGCAGCTTTTAGCTCTTGAGATTGTTGCCGAAGATTGGCGGAATTGGGCCTCCAGATATATATTATACAGCCAGGTTGCACACAAGGTGTCTAGGACAGCTTGTGCACACTTAAACGTGTTCAATCCGTGCAACCCGAGAAGGATAAACCAATGTTCATCAAATTGCCGCGGGATCATGTTTGATCCCAGGTGTGCGCGCAAAGTTTCCTTTGCAAAGAGAGCCTGTTCCAATCGGACACACCTCAAGTGCACAAGTCGCCAGGCACCCTGCGAGGAGCTGGGTCAAGGACCACCATCTACTTCGGCGATCACCTCAGAGTGACAGCTTGTGGAGGTGTGTTTGGTGGGCTCCAGCGCTGGGCAACATATGAGTGTCGTTTAGGGGACCCCACAAAATGCTGGTGTTCCTTTTGGTTTCCCTTGAACCCCACAAAAAAAAGGGGTACCCTCAAAGCAAGACGAGCCACCATGAGCCACCCATATGCCCAACCAACCAACACCTGATCCCGGATTCTGGGAAACCGAAAGGAGGTTGTTTCAACACCTGGTTTCCGCCTTTGCCTGCCATCGCTGGTTCCAGCTGGGCTTTGCAGCGGCCAAGAGATTTTGAAGCAAGGGCCGACTTTTGGAGGAGAAGCTGCTGGGGAGGATACGATCCGTGCTTCAGAGTTTTCAACGGTTTCCTACTACCTGGAGTCTCCATGACCCTTAAAAATAATGAGGTCATTGACCAATATTAAAGGGTCATGGAGACTCCAACTCCCAGATCTCGGCTTTCGGTGTCGAATCGGGTGTCGTTTTTCGGTCGGGCGTCGAATCGCCGCCCAGATTTCACGCTGGTCCAGGGTGCCTCGGAGTTGCAGATCGATGCTCTGGAGAGGGGCTGCGGCTGTGGCTGAGGGTAACCCCAGGAAGCACTGGTCTTGGAGTGGATACCTTCTTTGATTGGCGGAGTTGTGTCAACCTTTCAGATTTCAGCCTTGCTGGAGCTGTTGCAGTTTTCAACCTTTGTTGCAGAACCCCCGGATCTTGAGGGATGGTGTGCCAGCTTGGAATTTGGAGGGGACCATACCCCATTCGGACGGCTTCTACGATCCGGGGTGAATATGTCCAAGTGCATTCCAGGCGGTTTCATTGTGATGGGTTTATCATTCCCTCCTCCGATGGCTCTGAGATGGCAAGGGAGAGCTCAGGCGTCTTTTCGCCACGGTGCGTAGTGAGGCCTGTAATTAGCTTTAAGCGAGTTCCAGCAGGGCACCTTAGCCAGCGAAATGTGCCTTGGGCATGATCTCAACTTGCACAAAAGAGCCTTTAACTTACTCCCGCGCTGGTCATGCCAACCATGTCTTGCAATGTTGTTTTGGTCCATTGGTTCCCAACTCAAATCAAATTGACAGACAAGGCCGTCCCTGTCTTTGCCGAAAGCCGTCAGGGAAATCTGGTCACAAAAAAATGTAAGTTTTCCCAACAAGTTGGAGTCGGCTGCCCGAATTCGGGGTCATTCCCCAAAATAATGGCGTCATTGACACATTTTTAAGGGTCATGGAGACTCCACACAACTTGGATGTTTGGCCGTTAGACGCCGGGGCCAGGTAGCACTGTTTGGGCGAGGACATTACTCAATATGCACTGGCAACTTAGTTGGACAAGCAATAGATATAGATGTGATTGTTTGTTGTTTGCGTATGTGCATGATGACTATACAAATAGACAAAACAAATACTTGTATGCACAGAAACTGCTAGATTTATTGAACATATGAATAACTGAGGGAAGAGACATGCATACATAGGTCAATGCCACGCACATGTGAGCCGGCCATGGCCAGGACCCCATCGGCTTTGAGTTCCAGGATGCCTACGCGGTGGCCAACATCAGCGGCCGGCGGAGCATTCCGCAGGCGGGAGCGGGCCGTCGAGCGCTGAGCGGCTGAGCGGCCCGGAGAAAGCCCGGGGAAGGTCTTTGTCCTCCAGGCGTTTTTTGTTTTTGTTTTAAACATATTTACATTTATATATATATATATAGAAACAATACGACATCAGAGTACCTGAAGTCTCCATGTCCTCAAAAAACATCAGGTCATCTACCAAGATAAGGAGTTGTGACCTCATGTTTGACCCTTGGAAATTCCAGGTAACTGGACTAAATATGCAGAACCTGATGTGACTTTTTGTCTACCGCAGATGTGGGCAACAAATTAGATTGGCAACAGTGTAGCGAGCTCACCGATTCGGGGGTAGAACGGGCTCATGATGAAGGGGTCTTCTTTGTGGACTTCTTATTTCAGATTCGGGAACCATTGTTGCAATTTGAGGTGAGGGAAGGCTTGCGAAAGAAAGAGAGAAAATTGGACAGAAAGAACGAAACAAAGAGAGAGAGAGAGAGAGAGAGAAAGAGAGAGAGAGAGAGAGAGGCAGATGCCGTTGTCCAGTGGCAGTCCTCTTTTATTTGGCTCTTTTTGTTCTAGTCCGCTCTCAAATGATCAACGGAAGGCAGTGATCACTGCGCCACTAGAGAGGCCTTTGCTTCCGCCGGATATTTGGCCTGCAAGCGCACAAAGCTACCGGGATGCGGGGCTTAGCACTGGCACCAGTTCGAAGTGGGGATCACAACTTCTCAAGTGCTGAGGTCTAAAAGGGCGATGTTCTCATGTTGCATGGTTTTTGATCGGAGACCCAGACGTGGTTGGTATGTGTCAACCAAAAACAAAATGCAGTTGTGTCGCCTCACAAAAGAAACAAGCTCAGAAGTCTGCGTGAGCCCTAGAAAATCAGTCATCTTCCCAAAACAACTGCGGGACGTCTGATCCAGATCCTGGATGCCACCTGGGATGCCTTCCGCTTGGTGATCTTAGCCGACGGCCGGGTGCTCAAAGCGCCGCGCCGGTTCGCTTTTTCGTTGATATTTTTTGTTGGACCTTTACCGGGTCCCTTAAAAAGGGAAATTTGGGACACCCCCACCCACCCCCCCCCCACCCACCCCCCCAGCCACCCCCCCCACCCACCAGGGGATTTTGGGGGGTGGGTGGTTGGCTTCCCTTTGGTTTTTCGTGCCAACGTCAAACATTTTTTCGGACGATTTTGTCCATTTTGTCGTCTGGCGAAGACCCATGAAAAATGGACTTGCGGGACTTTTCCCCCACCCCCCTCCCCCTCGTAAGGGGGGGATTTTTGCTGGCTTCCGCTAGAAGTTCGCGAGAATGTCAAACACAGATTTTGGGTAGCCTATTGGTGGGTTGAAAAAACGGAAGTCAAAGGTAACCCGCCCGGTCGAATCATGTTGGAGGTCCCTTAGTTTGACGCTTTTGAGACACACCCGTAGCAAGGAAGTCTTGAGGGATGTTGCAGGGCGAAGGCTTCATCTGCCAGCTGTACCACAACACACGTCTTCGCTTGACGATGGTCGGGGACTATTCGGGTTGAATCTGCGCCAATGCGCTGCATGCAGCCTGTCCAAAGGATTCGCAAGGCCAAAACTGCTTGTTTCCCCAAACAGACATGGAACCATTTGGGGACAGCTTAGCTGCAATGACAGCTTCAATGCTCGTGCAGGCATAATGATTCAAACTGCGTCGTTCCTTCGCCCACTAAGCGGCTGGCATTTTGGAGGAGACGCGCCGAAGAAACACTGGAGCGCAAAGCAAGAACCGTAAAACAGACAAAGGTGCTTGGGTGTTGCGGTTGAAGCAAGCAACTGGGGCAACATGGGGTGAGCTTTCAGCACATGTGGGATCTATTTCAAGGTGCGCTAATGTGTGTAGTTTTCATTTCCCTGGAGTCTTCATGATTTTTTTTAAGAATGGGGCCATGACCAACCATCATGGGTTGTGGAGACTCCAGGTAATGTTAACTCCGGATTAATAAACCCCTGGTTGATTAATAGGGGGTGTCCCCTTTTACTGGGGATTCATTACTTTTGGAGGGAGCACCCCCCGAATAATGGGACGGGTCAACATTAGGCCAAAAGCCACGGCATTCAACAGCTCACCGGAGACTTCCGCGGCCTAGCATTCGACGAGATTCACCTGGTCATCTCGGATGTTCTCATCTCCGATGCGCCTTGGTCTTGAGGTCTCAGAATATGCAACCCAGGGTCCATTTCAGAATTGGTGGACTCATGAATTTAACGTGCTTGTTGTTGCAACCACATATTGCATATATATATATATATACATATATGTATAGTACATATGTGGACCACATATGAATACATATATATATATATATATGTATACACATTTGTATAATATACATATTCAGCCTGATTTGGCTGACGTGGCTGCCAGTGGCCAAAGGGAGCCTTCTCTTCCCTTGCCATTTCTCTGAGGCTACACTACTGTCTTCCTTTTTCCCCAACAGCTGAAAGCTTTGGGGTCTCAGCCCAGATACGCTCCGGGGTGGTCTGGGGCGGCCCTCAGGTAAAATTCCACCAGGATTCCACCAGGGTTCCACCAGGGTTCTACCAGGGTTCCACGAGGGTTCCACAAGGTTCTGAGGGCTGCGGGGTGGTGCGAACACTAAAAAGAGCACCGCATGCTATTGGGGATATCACCTGAGCTTATTTATTTGGGGGGGGGGGGGGACACATGCGTCGTTGCTCACATGGCGGGCCGCTGACCCTGACACTGGCTCTCCACCTTGTCTCAGTCTTAGTGTTGGTTGAACACATGTGGCTGGGGGTCAAAACCAATGGTACTATTTTGGGGTATATAATAGCACCACCCATTTTAGTCTATGACTGGGGGTACGGGATTTTGACCCATGGCTATGTTTGTCCCCAAGCCAGTGTATTCGCGCTTGCTGCCGCACTTCCTGCCAGGCTTCGCAAGCGATCGGTTCGGGCGTTCGGCGATTCGGCACGCCCAAGGTGCCAGGAGAGTCGCGATGGCATTTGTCCACCTGGGAACTGCCGGATGACAAGCCAGGGCCACAGATCGCTGGCATGCGCACTCGTCCAACGCGAATCCTTTGGGAGCTACACCCTCAGACGGTCCCTATTCTGAGTGAAGATAGCTTGAAAAGATGGCTTTGATCAGATGGTTTAGTTGGGCCCGGGGTGACACCACGTATTGGTTCAGATTGGATTGGTGCTTACACTTTCAAAGTGGACACCTTTTAACTCAATCCAATGTGTTTTTGTTGAACCTCACACGGCATGCATTGCATCCACATGATGGGCATGAACCGTTAGCCATGAGAAGTTAAGCAATATAGATTCTGGATTTGCTTCATTGCTCGGCTTTCGATGCACGGACTCTGTCTTCTTTGTCGCCCGCGCGCGCACCAAGGGAGGGCACTCCCTACATCCGCGATGAAGCCTACATCGAGGCACAGCTAAAGTCTTTGAATTGGGAGGGGCTGACCCCTGGAATTTCATTACCCCTCCCCCAGCAAGTATTTGGGGGACGATTGCGACCTGGTGGTGAAGAAGTCACTCTTCCGACTGGTTATTCCTCTACAATGCTGTTCAACAGTCTTTTGGATTGCCCGCTATCCAGAGCGAGTATACACGTGATCCGCAGCTTGTTGGGACACCTCCTTGATTTATGCGGAGCATACATATACACCATATACGTGTATATATATATATACAAGTATGTACATATACATATACAGTATAATGACAGTATATGTGTTGTGTTTGTATGCAGTGTATACATATGTATATATATATATACACAGACACGTGAACGCAGGCCAACTGAAAGGCGTATGCATGATCACGTATTTGCAGAAATGGCAAACGTACCGTAGTGTTCCTTTTGGAGCTTGCGCAACGGCCTCATAGCTTGCCAGCCTGAAAGCTGCAGTGCCTTGGCAGATGCTCGCAACTTGCGAGCTGGTTTTTCTCGATACGCCATTGCACAGGAGTGAATGATCCAGAATGTGCCACCTGTTGTCAAATGTGAGTGGCATGGCATTCCGTGATGCACAAGCAATCCGGGCATCCGCAAGCCGAACTTTGCACGGGCTGTGGTAATTTCCAGCGCTCCATCTGTTCATCACCGTCAGCTGTTGCCGTTGATCTCAACTTGTACGAGCGCTTGGTGCCTTCTGAGGTTGTGCCAAGATGGGGTTCGCAGTATCTCCTCACAAGGTAAGGGAGGGCAACACAAAGCCACCTCAGCTTTGCCAACCAGAAATTACATAGTTACGAATCTTTGATGCGAAAGTCATAGTTACGTGTGTGTTTTTTTGATGCGTCCACTTGGGATCCTTGGGGTATTACAATGCACCCACTTGGATCCCAAATAAATCTGCGACCGGAATGAACCTGGCAGGGCTTTCTGGTTCCTGGCCGTGTGCAGGCGTGGGTCCGGACAGAGCGACTCTGGGATCTGCTCCAAAACTATGTTATCTTTCGGGGGTCTAAGTCAGAAACAGAATCTGGGCATTTTAGTTTATGTCGTGTAGTACTGAGATTGGGCCAAAGACACCTGGTCAAGCCTCGAGCTTAAATGCATTAACAACAACTGACGTACGCCTTTGCCAGCGTGCTGGCCTATTGGCCTCTGGCGGTAGGCGCCTGTGTTGCCCGGACTATCAGGGGGTTGCGTGTAAGCGGCAATGCCACCGATGTCAATACTAAAACTGGGAGGCCTGGAATACTTAGCAAGTCAGACTTGGCATGTGCAGCTTCTTGCGGCGGTGTACAAACTACAGTCTCTTTGGAGACCCCTTATTGCACCAGCAGTGGCGCGTCTGAGAGATTGACACGACTCTTAGTTGGGTGTTTCAAAAAGTGAACCTTCCCAAATGGTGATGTCCTCTTCCTTCTTGGAACTATTGCAAGGCAATTTCCAATTTTTTGGACATTTCAATCATAGGGGGTCCCGGGAGTGAGTTGGCGGACTTCACTGATTGAGTCAACTTCAACTGATTGCTCACCAATCTCTTCTCCAAGGCTTTATTCAAGGCAGCCATCGCCAAGCCTGGAGGCTAAACAGAGATTGCTATTTTGAAACCACCCGTGGCTGTTTGTTGCGCAGCTCTGGTTTTTTTGGCTTAGCTTTTTGGCGCACTGGAGCAGCTTGAGTGGATCACTGCAGCTTGAGTGGACTTTGTGCACATGCGCGATGTTTCTGGATGAGTTTCCATGGATTTCTGCCATTGGTGCAAAACAAAAGCTGAGGGACAAAGGAGCCCACTGAAGAAGGCCGATCAAAGTCTCGGGGTTCTCTTGCCAGGACTGAGGCGTTGGCTCAGGCGTTGGAATTCTATGGGCATTGGAAAGGTGAGCTCCAGAAGGCGACGCAGCTTCACGCGCAGGTATTCCAAGAGTGCAGGAGTACAGCAAGAACACACTTGGTAATTATCCAGAGGAGCATGGAGGGCCTCAAAGCTGTTCTCATATCTGCAGCCCCTTTCATAAATTCACTCTCTCCAAGTCTTCATGCATACATCCACATACGAAGCCCTGATTTGAACCCCTCGTTTGTTGGTTAATCAACCACAAATTCTGGCTCGGTATACACCAAAAGGCCATCAATTGCCAGGGAGATCAATCCACCAATGAACCTCACCCAAGTTGATGTACGGGCTTTGGTTGGGGATTTGAAGCCCTTCTTTTCGAGATGGGACTCCCCCAGATATTCTTCAAACCCCGGAGGCTCCCTTCCAGCTGTTTGGTCGCTGACGAGTTGCCAGGTCAGCAACGCCTTCGGGCAAACCGGCCGTGAGAATGCGGCCATCCTGGGCCGCGAGTCGGCCCAGGGCCCCGGTTTGTCTCACTCATGTATTCAAACCATACGCACACCTGGAGCCTCCATGACCCTTTAAGAATGGGTCCACGACCCATGATTTTGGTAATGACCAACCATTTTTTAAGGGTCATGGAGACTCCAGGCACTTGCGCGGCGTTTTGCCGCCTTCCCAAGTTAGAAGCTGTGACTCAGATCTTCGACCCGAGCGGCCCAGGATTTGTCCTTCGACCTGACCTCCTCTGCGCCTCTGCAAGTGGGCAGCGATCTGGTGATCCAGGCCAAAGGCGGGACCCGAGCTCCGGAGGTTGCCTCGACGCCTGGCCGCTTTCTTTCCCTCCGCGTTGTGGGCGTGCGCTCCCGTGCGGGTGTGTTCGCATTATATTTGCAGTTGTGTTGTGTGTTGTGTGGTGTCTTGTGTGCGTTGTGCACTGTTTGTTGTGTGTTGTGAGTGTGTGTGTGTGTGTGTGTGTGTGTGTGTGTGTGTGTGTGTGTGTGTGTGTGTGTGTGTGTGTGTGTGTGTGTGTGTGTGTGTGTGTGTGTGTGTGTGTGTGTGTGTGTGTGTGTGTGTGTGTGTGTGTGTGTGTGTGTGTGTGTGTCTGTGTGTGTGTGTGTGTGTGTGTGTGTGTGTGTGTGTGTGTGTGTGTGTGTGTGTGTGTGTGTGTGTGTGTGTGTGTGTGTGTGTGTGTGTGTGTGTGTGTGTGTGTTTGGGTGGGTGGGTGGGTGGGTGGGTGGGTGTGTGTGTGTGTATGGTGTGTGTGTGTGTGGTGTGTGTGTGTGTGTGCGTGGGTGTGTGTGTTTGTGTGTGTGTGTGCGTGTGTGTGCGTGTGTGTGTGTGTGTGTGTGTGCGTGTGTGTGTGTGTGTGTGTGAGTGTGTGCGTGTGTGTGTTTGGGTGGGTGGGTGGGTGGGTGTGGGGTGTGTGTGTGTAGATAGTGTGGTTTGTCGTGTTGTGTGCTTTGTTTGTGTCGCTGCTGTTCTGCTAGTCGTGTGTTTCCTGAGTGCCTGTGTTGTTTGTGTACGTGTTTTGTGCTATGCGTTGTTTGTTGTGTTGTGTGTGTGTGTGTCGTGCGCATGAGCGTAATTGTTTGTGTGTGTGTGTGTGTGGGAGCGTGCGTGCGTGCGTGCGTGCGTGCGTGCGTGGGTGGGTGGGTGCGTGCGCGTGTGCGCGTGCGTGCGTGTGCGCGCGCGCGCGCGCGGGCGGGCGGGCGGGCGGGCGTGCGTGGGTGGGTGCGTGTGTGCGTGCGTGCGTGCGTGCGTGCGTGTGTTTGTTTGTTTGTTTGTTTGATTGTTTTGTTTGTTTGTTTGATTTGTTTTGTTGGTTGTTTTGTTTGTTTGTATGTTTGTTTGTTGGTTGGTTTGTTTGTTTGGTTGGTTTTTTTGTTTGTTTGTTTGTTTTGCTTGTTTGCTTGTTTGTTTGTTTGTTTGTTTGTTTGTTTTGTTGTCGATTGTTGTGCGTGGTGTTGTCAGTTTGTTGCGTGGGTTTGTGTTTCTGTGCGTGTTGGTCATTCTACGATGGTGGCCTTGCTTTTTGCCAATTCTTGCGGGGTATACAGATGTATGTTGCAACGTGCTTCCTTGCTCCGCATTGGGAAACTAAGGCGCCAGCTGCACATCAGCTGTTCGCATGAGGTGTTCGATAGCGCAATAAATGTGGCCGTACTTGATTGCCTACAGATTGGGCGATATGTTTGCCAATGTCATGCGTTGAGACATAGTTTGTTTTTGGGGAAATATCATGATTATTCTTTGTCAAGAGTGTGTCTGCCCTGGAGCGGGAAAAACAAAAAACACGCAAGTAATTGCTTCAAAGAAACCACGCCAGGCAGTCCTCAACGACCGTTTTGGTTGTCCAGTGCGACAAGACGTGCCACAAGATGTACACCTCTTGGGGCTACTGCTACCTTTGGAAGAGCCAGCTTTGTTGCTTTTGTTGTGAGGTGCACGGTGTGGTATATATTGCGAGGGGGCGAGTCAGACCAAAGATTGATGGTATGCTGCTTCAATCACAGCCTTCAAATGAGAGAAGCTTCCCTAATTTCCTTTCAACCCACTGGTAGTTCCCTTCTCAGGGGGGAAACCACCAATTCCCCTGACCAAGGGGTCTAAGAAGGTGGCTCCCCTCCCGTCCGCGCCCTCGCGCCAGGCGCTGGCCCCAGCGGCTTCAAGTTGCCGCTTGGCCGCAGGTGGCAGAACCGGCGCCGGTTGGTTAGCGGGTTTCGTGTCAAGGGGATTCAGTCTTGACGGAACCACATATATAATCATCTTCCCGGCGTTAATTTATCCATGGTCGGCATTCAGGGTTCCACCTTCTCACGACTGCGTGTTGGTGGTGTTTGTGTTGTCTCCGTGGTTTCGCTTGGGTTGCAGTGAGGGCTATACACAGCCAAAGGCAAGAACATTGTAGAGATTGGGGTGCTGCTGCACCGCCATCTGAACCGGTCTGCAAGGGGAGCAACGCCGGCGTTATCTTCGCAGGCGACGGGCAAGGCTCCAACTGATCAGCGTGTGCTGCCTTCTTATCCGACGAGCAGGTACATCGTAGGAATTGCAGTAAAGGCGCTTGCCGTGCCTAAAGGCATGATAGATCAAATCCCGGTGCCATCAGTGCTTCCAGTTACCACCATAAAGGTATCCAGGGGTTGTTACCTCAATGGCTTACATGCTGGTTTCCCCTGGTTACTGGTTACTACCTATGCGGTGCTTCCGATCCGAATGAGAGAAACTTGGAGGCTTGGTAGGGAAAAGGGGTATGAAGAACCTTGAAATGCCAGGCAACTCCAAGAAGACTCAAATTTTGCTGGTACAGATGCGTCTCAAACAGGAATTGATATGTGTCCTTTTGGTGTTCCCTTTGAACGAAGCAGGTTCCAATACATTTTCCCTTCACAACGGGGGAAGAGGGCGTGTCTTTTGTAGCGGACCTCCCGCCCAAAAAGAACAAAGGTGGTATTCCCTGTGCTTTCGCTTTGCAACGAGCCACAAGAGGGGTCCCCCAAAACAAGGGGATAACCCCGAAGGGTTTTCCCCAAAGTTGGCATCGCTTTTTTTCCGCCCAGGTTCAGCGAGACCGCAGAGCTTTGGACATTGGGTCCGACCGGGGTGCTGGCCTAAAGAATGGGGCGGGCTTCGGCGGTTGCGGCTACGTTTTTTTTCAGGGACACTTTGGTAGACATCATTTAGGTTGGGATTTGTGTCCAACCGTTTTGGAAGGGGTTCATTAAAATTCATTACCATATAAGGGTTGATCAAAAAGTCCGATAAACATGGGATGACCATGGGTGATCCGCGACTTTCTAAATGGGAAAAGTTACCCATGATAATTTGCGGCCAGGAATACTCATATGAGTGTGCTGGTCCAAAATAGGGTAACCCCAAAATGGCTTGCCCCGGGTAAATGGAAACAAGGACTAAAACCTGCGGTCCCCTAGTGCTTTAATTTTGACCCATGCCCATAGTCAAGACCCAAATTTGTGTTTGAACAGCATCTCTGGGGAAGATCGGGAATGGAAGCTCTTGGGTGCTGTTCCAAAACTATGTCATGCTTTTGGGTAAACTAAATATGGAATCCTAATAGGTTGATATGAGCGACTGGCTTTACTTGCAGAAGACTACAGGAAAGGCCAGGCGGAAGCGAGGCAGGAACACCCGGAAACGAGACATAGGTGGTTGAGATCACGAATGCACGCGGAGTCGGCAACCGAGGTCAACGAGTAAGGGAGAACGAGGTGGGAGCACCCAACCATTCATCCGACCTACATAAATTATATGATCTTCTGTGCACCCAGGGGCCAAAAATAAGAGACCCAATAATCAGGATGGGTTGTAGTTACTTGCTGCACAGTGGCGGCTATGTTAGGTTGGTCAGTTCGACCCTCCCAGAACTCAATCGGCCAAACCATCCAGCAACAAGCTGCGAAGCAATCCCTCCAGGTAGAACAAAGCAGAATGCCACGGCAACATATTCTTTGCGTGCATTTCGTGCTTCACGCGAAGAATCACAAACTCCATGCACCATGCCTGGACCCTTCAAACATGGGGTCATCTACCGGCCATGACCCGATTGAACGGTCAGGACACTTCGGGTCGATTCGCCTCAGTCCCATCTCTCGCTCTCGGCTCTCGGCCTCCCAGATGCCGGAGACGCAGCTGGGGGAGTGGTACTGCAAGGACTTGCCGCTCCGGCGAATGTTTCAGCGGGCTGCCGGATGACATCCGCGTGGTTTCGCTCATGTGAAGCGTCGTTTTGCGCCGAAACAAACTGAGCCAGGTTGCAGGGAAAGCGAGCAACATGATGGTCTAAGGGCTTGGCTTGCTTGAGCCAATAGCGAGATTCTTCCCAGTAGCGCGGTGGCGGTCATTCACTGGAGCGGCGCGTGTTATTGGGGAGCCAGTATCTCTACCACGGGCTCGCAAAGAGGGGGGCTTGTAATTGTAAGCCAAGTGATCAGAGGGGGCTTCCCCTTTTGGGGCCACTCGTCACGTGCTCTTTGATTGATTGTGGGTTGCAAAAAGACTTGGCTGTGGGTCAAAACCAACGGTACCATGTTGGGCTAGGTGCACCACCCATTTTAGTCTATTTTTAGTCAGGATTGGGATGTTCACTGGGGGTACAAGGCTTTGACCCATTGCCACTTAACCTGATGGTCGGGTGCCAACTGAAGATGTCCAGCGGAGCCAATTACCCTTACAGGTAACAGGGGGGCGGGAATCACTCTGAGCCTCCGAAGCTGAATTCCCAGTTGTCCAAGAAGAGTGACCTGATGTTGGGGTTGGCTCAATATAGGATCAGACCCCACCCCCCAAATAATTCTTCCCCCCCCAAGAAAAAACACCACGGCCACTGCATGGGTTGTCTCAACGTGGGAATCCAAGCACCCGGGCTTCGGTTTGATCGCCTTTCGTGCGGTCCGAAGCGCCCCTTCGCCCAGTGCTCACCTCTTCGACCCGGAGAACGAGACCTTGGAGAACATGACCTTGGACGGATGGCCGCATGCGTTGCTAAAACAACGTTGTTTTATGTGTTAAAACAAAGACATCAAGCAGAAACAAGAATAGCTGCAGCAACACATCTCTCCGTTAAATGTGGCTGGTTGCATAATGTATAACTCAATACATAAGCAAACCGAGGCGGCCACGGGTGGCAGTTGCAGAGAGGTGTCGTCCATGTATTTCAAGTGTTCAGTGCTGACATTGAATTACTTGTTGGCAAGCTTTTGACTTCAATATGTTTCGCAACAAAGACAGATGCCCAGGAGAGCGAAATGTCACCGGCAAAGCGCCTGTTTCATGTCATCTCCGCAAGCAACATTGTATCAGTCAGCACCTTTGTGAGGCACCCGCAGCGCACAAACATTGCCTTTGTTTCCCTTCCAGTTACCTCCAAGCTTCCCCTTGTTTTCTCGCGAAGGATTGCATGACTTGCCTAACCCACAGGTGTTTGTTGGTTTGCTTATTGGTGATTCATGTTCCTATGTGCATGCGCACCAACATGGGGATACAAATAGGTCCATTGTGAACGCAGGGCAAAAGATGGTCGTAGATCCAACATGTCGCCGACGCTAGCGTCATTCGGTTTTTCCCCGCAGGAGATGTATTTGCCCGATCCCCATGCTTGTGAGTGGGACGACACCCGACGGAAGATGATCAGAGACTTCGACCACAGCGGCTCGTCTATGCGGAATGAAGCGGGTGGATGTATTGGGGGGGTCCTCCAAAATGGGAAGCTACCCCCCAACTACTTAAACGAAGGTTGTATCAATCCTGGCTGCCACAGCTGCCACAGCCTCTCAGAGCGACTTGCTGACACGTCAGAACAATTACGGAAAACCGCAACTGCTTGTGCGGCAGGTTGCAGCTCATGAAGCTACCAGTCATTGGGCCACAAGCCCGTGATGTGTCGGGCGTGTAAATGATAGTTCCGTGTGTTCCTTAGTGCAGAAGCCTTTAACATTGATGCTACACCAGTTCAGGTAACCCAATGGCTACACGCATTGCCGACACGCCTGGGCCTCAGCGGGAGGGCTCCGTCCACAGGGGTTCCTCCACGCCCGTTTTTGGAACCTGCAAAATTGGCGATCGTTTCAATGGAAACCACCACTCAATTGCAACATTGGAAGGGGAAATCCGGTCACCCCTGTATTGTTTTAAAGGGGGGTGTACAATCGAAATACAGCTCGGTAAGGGAAGTGATTGCCACTTAGCCGCGGCTTGTATACGAGACATCCCTTCGTGCAGCCAACCGTGACACTCGCTGATGGTAGCCAGCGCCATGTGGACTTCTCGTCCGTTCAGAGCGGCCTGGCAGTTGACAAATGCCCAGATGCTTGAAAACAAGGCTACAGGACCTCCTGAGGCTGTTGCTCAAGCTTTTGCAAAGGCACGCTGCCGCTGCTGCGGATCTTCCTTTTTGCTTGTTGTGCTGTATGTGTGTGCTTCCTGGGTGCTGCTTCGCCAGAACAGCCTCGGAGCGGGACGCTGAACGAAGGCCCCCAAAAAAACCTTTTGGACATAGAATTAATGGCCTTTCCACAGCTACAAAAGGGGCTTGGCGCAAACCCAGCCATGGGTCCTTTGTTGGCTGGTTTTCAAGGAAAACCAAGCGAAACCACCCGTTTGAGGGTTCTCAACGAAACCGTGCATATCCGTGCATCTTTCAGCAATCAGTTTGTCTTTTACAATAAATGGGAGACTCCTTGTTGAATATGTAGGTTTAAAGGGAAACCAAAGAGTCCCCCAGTCCAGCCTCGCCTAGTCCACTCCAGTCTGGCATTTAACGAGGACGGTGTTGAAGCTCTCCAAAGCCGCGCCCGTGGAAGCGAAGCTGCGGCTCATGTTCAAGGCAGCGGCTTTGACCGGTTTCGCGCGGCAGTAGGTCGAGCAACTGGTGACTCACTTCCTGAGTTCATGAACTTCAAGTTTTTTGGGTTTGGACCATTTTAGTGGTACATATAAAGTTTTTGCACTTTTTTGGGGCCATCCACTCAGCAAGTGAGGTGCTGGGGAATTCCAGTGACCCCTGTTTGGTTTATGACTTATCCAAGTCCTCATGTGTTTATGGTCAAATTAGGGGTTGGGTCTAGAATGGGTTCGCAGCGAGTGCGAAATGTTCCCGCAGAAAACGTGCAGGGGACACACAATGTCCTCTTGGGGAAGCAAGTAATTTTGACCGTGGCTCATGTGGGACCCGCTTGCTTTGCTCGCTTATTAGCAGCATAATCCTGCTGTCCAATTGGGTTGCTTGCCAAACGTGGACAACCAAAAGGCCGCTCTTGCCAGTTTGCGCTGTTCTTCAACTAAGTACATTCCTTGGCAGACTTGACTCAACCCCCCTACAGGGTTGTGCATGTTCTTGAGTTTGTCTTCACTACACAGAAGACATTTTTTCCCCTGCAAGACGTTGTGGGTGGAGTTTTGCACCGATGCAGTTCTACCATAAGTTAGCGAGACCCTCTCTGGCTGACATATCTGCTCACTTGCATGTTGGAAGGTCTGAGGGCAAAATATGGGGCTCAGCAATTGCACAGTTGTTATTGATTTGGTTTTAACAGTCCACAGCCCCATTCGAACTAATTATGCCCCAGCGAGTCAGAAGCCTTCCTTTTATTTCAGCTGCTTTGTCAGCCCGCGGGCTGGGGCTTTCAACACGCATCCCAAGGCCCCGAAAATGCCATCAATGCCTCGTACCGTTTACAGGGTTGTTTTTGTTGACGCTTCTTGGCTCGTGGGGTTCTCTGGCACCTTTTTGTTTGACTTGTTTGGTTTCATGATTTCATGTTTCTTTTTGAGGAGATGCCCCTCTTTAAAGAAATGAGACTCGTTTTTCCGGTGTTGACTTTGAAGGGAAGAACCCACGGGGCGAAGTGGCGAAGCATTCTCGGCAGGTCGAGACACCCATGGACCGCACCAACTTCTTGAAAGAACGCGGCTCGGCCGTCCGAGTTGAACATCAGAACCCCAGGGAAAACAGCTGGTTTTTAGAAATAACGATGGTTAAAAAGAATCGGGAATCAGCCCCTAGAACAATGGGCGAAAAACCCGGGCTTGGCGCGTGCCCTGTGGAGCGATCCGTACACACACAGACAGGAGGTGCCAGAGGAACACCGGACATGAAAACACCACTTGAGCCACGTGCTCAAAACCCGGGTAGATGAAGGTTAGTACGGGACAATCCCAAATAGTTGCGGCCGGCTTCTTAGTTCTTTACATGGTTCTGGGCGTCTGCCAGGTTTTGATCATGACTCGCTTCGGGGCCTTTGCAAACAACAGCGCTCTGCGCTGCGCTCGAGGCTGGCATCTTCACGTGGAGGTCTACAACGGCACCAGCGGAGTCTTCAATCTCATCACCACCAACGACGGGGCGCGCCTGGCAAGTGCTGAATTTCGAAGGGCCAGCAAGCTTGTGGCTGGTACAGTGTCCGATGGGGGCTTCAAAAGCAGAGGCTCCTCCAACATAGGAGTTAAGAGTGCTGCTCTGCTCAGGTATCAGAGATGTTATTATTATCATTATCATTTGTTTCCGGAGCGAGCGCATTTTGTGTTCTCAAGGAAGTGGCAGCATTGTGGTTTGACGACAAGAATCAGCTTTCTTTTCACTCTTCATGAGCTTTAGCACCCAGACCCATATGTTTGTCTTGGCCAAGACATTTTGCTGTGACGCAGACTGTTCTGCTGCAAACGCTCACAGCAAAGTCAGTCTGCCGCCAGCACGGGCCAACAAGCATCAAAAAAGCGCGTCCCAGTGACGGGCCTCGTTCCGCAGCACTGTGAAGTGCATGGGACGTTTTGATAGAAGGACACGTACAAAAGCAGCCAACATCAAGTGTCAACACATCAGCTTATAAGGCTTGAGTTACAGTTGACTTATAACGACACAAGCCTCAGTCAATGGTGGATAGTGGCATTATCTCACATTTGACATTGGCGTGATTTTCATCCACCAGTGAAGCATTGGTGACACGAATGCCCTTGTGCATAAGCTCTTGACATGGTTGTTATTGAGAAACATTTTACATTTTTGTTCATTGTGGTTTAGTGGGAAATCCCCGCTTAACTGCAAACATTTTAGTTTTGGCTCCCCTTCCATCGTCAACCAAGTTGAAGTGTGTTGGGTGCAATGTGTTGATAAAGCACTTGGCCCCTGGCAACTTGTTGGATCATGAAAATTCAATTTCGCCTTTCAATGTTTTGACATCGTGGATCAACGTTGGCGAAGGTTGGCTATTTGGCGCAGGACATTTGGTGTGATCTTTCGGATGACAACATCGGAATGTGTTTCAACTTTGTGGTCCCGTGCTGCAAGTATCGAACGACTGTGGGTGTGGGTGCGTGTTGTTTGTGCCTGTGTCAAGACGGGCTTAACTTAGCCCTAAGGATGGTAAGTTTATGGGTGTCCGTGTCAACCGATTCCCGATGACTCCTGAGCAGATCGTGAGTGGCTCATGACATATTCTCTTTCTGAGTCAAGCTGGCTTGTGTTGCTTTTTATGTTGGCTCTCTCTTTTCATGATGGAGACTACATGTCGACTTACGACAGACGACCCATGCAATTTCCCCGAGCTTGAACGCCCATTTGGGATGGTGTTTCAATGGCGCAGAACCGCCAGTTCGGGTCCCATTGCACCCATGTTGATCCCCAGTGGGACCCCGTACATCATGTTGGTAGCATCCAGAAAAAGCCAGCTGGGACCAACACGCTTAAGGAAATTGGGGATTTTCTGAGAGCTCGCATGAGCGGCCCTCGTTTTTTTTTTTTGTTGTTGTTTTTTTCCTGAAAACCTTGAGGCCCTTCCCTTTGCTCCCAGGGATCCAGTCATGAATAAGACAAACCATCGGGGAGACAAAAACTATGCGCTCAACTTGGTTGTTTCGCCAGGTTGGTTGTTTGGTCGAAACGAGACTTAGCTGTGTATGTCATGGCTTTACTTTGCCGGCCAGTCAAAATCCATGGGCCGCTTTCGCAGGATGAGAGTTTCTTGATTGCGTTGCTGGCTAAGGCATGCACAGGGGCTCCAGGTGTGCTCGCAACTGCGGGATGGACCTGGCTGTCGATCAGGCAAAGCTCAGTGAGGAACGCAGGCGGCGGATCTGCAATGATCAGCAATTCTTTCGGCGAGGAATTTGGCTGGCAGGCCACAAAGTTTTCGGCGAGAAATCCAACGGGCAGGCTCAATAATTTTCGGGGAGTTCCTCCGCGAGGGGCTCTCCCAAAAGTCAGGATCTCGGCGAGCAATCTCGGCGAGTTGCGCTGAGCGGCTTGGCTGGCTGCGAAGCACGAAAATCTCTCCTTAAAACCCAGTTCCACCAAGCCCTGCTTTCGGAGAGGCCCTCGCCGAGGGGCTCTCCTTGAGAGGGGGGTCTGGCCGACTTTTGGGAGAGCAACTTGGGGCGCGATGCAGTCGCCGATCCGCCGCCTGCGTTCCTCACTGAGCTTTGCCTGATCGACAGCCAGGTCCATCCCGCAGTTGCGAGCACACCTGGAGCCCCTGTGCATGCCTTAGCCAGCAACGCAATCAAGAAACTCTCATCCTGCGAAAACGGCCCATGGGATTTTGAATAAAGCCATGACATACACAGCTAAGTCTCGTTTCGACCAAACAACCAACCTGGCGAAACAACCAAATTGAGCGAATGTATGTTTATGGAAACCTGCGCCACAAGAAGTCCAGGCGAAAACCCCAGGTCTTCCTTAAGGGGTCGGGTGCTTCGGGTGCTTCGACCCGCATGCGTGTTTCTCGCCCGCCATGGAACCGCCAGGGCCCAGTGCCGCTCTCGGTGGTGACCCAGCTGCCTACGGAGCCACTTGACTGCTTTTGGGTGTTTAGACTTTAACTTTTTGGGACATCAAGTTGGGTTTTCCACTAAACCCCAAAAAAGTTGAAAACTTTTTGCAGGGGGTCGTTACAGCAACCAAGGCCAGACCCCGAGCCCTCGCACCTATCGCCGCTCACGCGGGTGGAGGCCACTCGAGCGGGATCGATCGTGAAACGACCTGGGCGTGGCTCAGTCTGGGCCCCAAAAGGGGGGGTGTTTTTTTGGCGCGATAGGTAGGGAATGTGGTTGAATGAGCCCAGGGATTTCCTGAAAGGAAGCCACCAGTTTGCCAAAAATTGGCGGCCATGACCCCGTAGGGTCATGGGAATCCAGGTAGGTACACAACATTCATTCAGAGGAAGATCGAAGGAACTCAATATCAATCCGGAAACAAGCCATTTGAGTAAAGGAGTATCAAACTACAGAAACAAAACACTTGAGCCAGCGCAGCACTGAGTGCCATAACATTCCGCAAGTGTGTTCCTTGTGCCTGGACTTTGTACTATAGCCTTTGATATTCCTTTCTTTTGGCCTTTTTGCTTGTCCTCTCCCCGTTTCCCAATTATTTTCCCTTGCCCTGTTCTTTGTGTTGGTCCATAAAAAATCAACCCCTGCTACTGCTACGTCGCAGTAAACTATGTTGGCAAATGAAAATCAATTTAAACAAACTTCATTTAACAAGTGAAGCACAGCAAGGGTGAACGAGTATAGTTTTCCGCGTAAAACCCTCAATTGCAAATCGCTCTTATGGTTGCCTTGTTCTTGGCCCTTGCTGCTCCCAGCCAAAGCCACGAATAGTATAAAGATGCCAAGCACTTGCCCTTGCATTGCAGTCAAGCCTTTCCTGCACTTCCCCGGACATGCCCCAGATTAAGATGGAGCCCAAAACCGGAAGTCCGCCAGGAGATTCCTCTACAAATGATGTTTGTTGTGGTTCCATGAGTGTATTGTCAACTTTGTACTGTTGCCTCACATCATTTCATCTCAGTCTGTTAGTGGACATATATGATTTACCCCTCTGTACTCCCTGCCCTCCATTGAAAGGCTCTGTGTTCAAAAACAAGAGAAAGCAAAGTTAAAGATCATGTCCAGTGGCTCAAGCACATTCTCAAACACCCCAGGTGCCAACGGTTTGTTCTCGGTGTCATCCTCTAATCCAAGCGGAAATCGGATTCATACTCTCAACCGAGCAGAAATGGGTTGGTTTGGGATTTTGAACCAACGGATTCATGCTCTAAACCAAGCAGAACTGGGGCCAGCCAGAACCAGAACTGCAGTTGTCCATTAGGCATGCTTGGACCTTTTGTTTTTGCCTAGAGTCTCCATGACCCTTTAAAGATAGGTCCACGACCCCAATATTTAGGGTAATGGCCAACCATTTTTAAAGGGTCAGAAGGAGACTCTAGGTACATATAAACCAAGCAGCACTGGGGCCAGCCAGAACCAGAACCGCATCTGTCCATTAGTAAATCAGGCATGCTTGGACCTTTGGTTTTTTCCCTAAACCAGGCTAGCAGAAATGGGCCTGAAGCCATCGCACAGGTCCTGTTCCAGTTGGATCCGCTGGACACCGGCGCCGAGGCTTTCGCGCTCACCGCCCCGCCGGGAAGCGAAGACAAGAAGCGAAATCCACCGTCGGAGTCGTTGTGGGTGGCTCGTTTTTTGTATCCTTCGGAGCATGCTGATTGTGTTTTAGGTAGCCATTTTTAAACAAGGCCCGTTTGTTTGGTCTTCGTTCAGGAAACCAACCAGCAAACCACGAAGCCATGCCCTTGTTGGGGGCTTCGATTCCAATTTTGACATCCTTTGGGTTGGGGTCTTTCCTGTGGGCAAGTGAGTAATGAAAATAGCAACCAAGTCCAGGATGTTATTTGCCCGGGGCTGCGTCCGGGGCGTGAGATTTCGCATCTCCTCCGAACTCCCACGCTTTTTGGCGAAGAGTGCTTGCGGGGCATGGGTTGGTTTAGGGCTTTTCAATTCACCCACGTCCAAACACTCGCTCTGAGTAAGGCTATGTGTTTTGTTCTGAGGGCGTCTCTGATCTGGCAATCTGGTGCCTAGCTACTGCAATCACCCAGGTCTGAAGGGGAGTGTCCAAAAGAAACCTATGATTCCGGGCACGGCCAAATGCCAACCAGGAGCTACCAGATGAGTCAAACAAGCGGATGCTGCTATGAAGGCTGCGGCCCAACAGGCTTGTGTAGTGCAATCAGCTTGTCAGAACACGACGTCGCTCCGTACGGCTGTTGTTGCTTCTGTCTCTTGCTGGTACACTTGTTAAGAGCTGTCTGTTCAGTGTTTCCGGGCTACTTGTCATTCGGCATGTGCCGCCAAAGGCCGAACAGTCTGACGCCGAGCTTTTCCGACTTGTTGCTGCCATGCAGCCAGTGTCCGCCCGCCTGGCCGGCTCCGGCTAGCCAGTTGAACAACTCAGGTGGCATCAATTCAGTGCGTTTCAGTTCTTCCAGCTTGTCTTGACGCGCGTGTCTGCGTTGCACATGACCGTCAAGAGACTCTGGAGCAGTCCCATTTGAAGGGCATGAAGCTGGACATCGAGCATGAAAGCAGGTGTTTCACCATGTCTATATCAAGAGGTACAACCAAACAGCTTGGGACAAGAGAGGGTTTTTGTCACTACAACTTCTGGGGACGGCTTTTTTGTTTCTCCCGTTTCTTTAGTCGCGTCCGCCTTCCGGGACCAGCCCCGAAACGGACTTCCGTGGACGCCATGCCGCGCCCGCCCAAAGACCCGGGAGACCCGGGCCCGGACGCCTTGAAGAAGTCGTTGCTGACCCTGCGGCAGCAGCAGGCGGGAGCGGAACCATGTTCGTTTTGGGGCGGTTTTGGAGGGAACCTAAAGGACAAACAGCCATGTTGTGGCCTCCCAATCTTCTGACAAACCTAATACATGTATATGTTCCATCTTCCAAAAGGTGCATAATTTGCAGCAGTTTCGGGCACAACCAGGTTTAATTATTATTAATTAAATACGCTGACATGAAGCAGCGTATTTTGATGCAAAGTGCACTTGTTCCTCTTTTCAGCATCAGGGTGCATATTCTGGGTTAAAGTGGGGCTTGTTCTTCGTGCTAGTATCTTGGTTACAATGTGCAGGTCGAACATGCTGCACTTTTCTTCGCAGCATACGAATGCCGCCTTGCAGTGCTGCTTTCCCCTTATCAGGCCTTTTGAGCATGGGAGGTTCAGCAGACAGCATCCAGCGCCTTTTTGCACGCGCATAACTAAATCAATTGACTGCTTTTGCGCAGTGAAGGTCGCAGGGTCGCTGTTTTGCTTAGAAAGTTTTGTAGCTTCACAAGGGGAATTCTTCCATAGTGGTTAAAGGCATGCAAGGACAGAAGGCCAATTCACTTGAGGCTGGCTTGCATCCAAGCCAAGAAAGTTGGAAGCGCGTGAAAGGAAAAACATGAGGGAACCAAACCAACACCAAAAAATGCAATGCAATGTAAGTTGCTCCGTCAGCAGTTGCCGCCAGATAGCTGCTGGATTGGCCTTGCCTACTGCTGCACACACCTGCGAAGCGTCAATTGTTGAATAGCAACAGGGCTTGCAATCGCAGCTTTTGGAGGAGCGAAAACTGCGATGTGCAAATTTGCAAAAACGAAACGGCGGTCCTCGAAAGTGAGTGTCGCTGCCGCTTGCAGCTGCTGTGATTGCGTCGGCTACAGCCATTTGTTTCAAAAATATGAGTAAGCAGACACAACAAATTAAACTCCTTTAAAATTGAGCTTATCCTGGCTGGTGTTGGCACTGTCTGACGCTAGTACGCTCTGATGTGATTTGTGTTTGTGGTGTGCTGAGAGGATGCGAGGGGTGATTGCGGCTCGTAACAAAAAGCATGAGGGGCCTAAACTACGGAGCTCAAAGATCCTCTTGGGTGAGCGCTTCTCGAGACGCCAACGTGCAACAAAATTGTCTGTGCTGCAAATTTGCGCTTGCCTGAAATTCTTGCGAAAATGTTGGTTCCAGACCCGTCGGAGCTTTTGAACGTCACCGTTGGCCGACGCGAATGGCAGCACGCTTAGACCCAAATCCAGCGTGTGTGCTTCAACGATTGTCTTTGTTCAAGGAGACGCAGCAGTAGCAGGAGTTTACCTGGTATCCAAAGCTTTTGTAGTGATGTTACAATCTTCGATCTTCAGTTGCAACACCCTTCACGATCCAAACCTGAGGCAATGATTAAAAAGAAAAAGTCAATGAAGGAAACTTCCGAGCATTTGCCAAACGGCAAGTTGTGATTGCAACGGCTGAAATTTGTTGAAACGGTGCTAATTAGGCAATTTGGCCAAACGGCAGAAATTACGTAGCCTCGGAAGATTAAATATATGTATATTGTTATCGTAACATATGGAGGCAAGTCGGCGTTTGAGCTCCTCGATCGGGGTAAAACTGAAGGCCCTTTTCTGGGTCCAATGTTTTGCATTTTGCCCGGAATCCGCTTCCCCCCGACCATGGCTGTAATTATTGAGTCGAGATTCCAGAGCCGACATACAAGTTTGTAGTTAAAACTGCTCTTCAGGTTTGGCGAAGACGTGGACTTTGGATCCAACAATTTAGGTTTGTTTTTAAATCCCAGCCCCCCGGACTTTATCGAAGAGGGTATGACCCCAATAAAAGGACACACACGCACACACACACACACACATTCATACAACTGTGCTTGTTCTTCTTTGCTTGTCCTTTGTCTCCACACTCATACATGACTGCGTCTCTGCATGAGGTACCGCCGAAAAAGGTACATTCACGAAAATGGAACACCCACATGTCACCAGCTTTATGACCAAAAGCATCAGACGGCTTGTGCTTGACTTGTTGTTGGATAGATTGCAGCAACAGGCAGCAGTCAAGTGTCTAGTGTCCTTTGGGTGATGCTTGCGCAACTGACTCCCCATCCGTGGCAACGTACCGGAGACTCAGGGCTGTGAAAGTCAAGCACCCGTTAAAGCACGGGGCGCACACGTCCATGGGCCATACTTTGACAACTCCCCTTTCGGGACTGTCGGAATGACAAAGATATGAGCTTCCCTTCATGGAAAGGCACAGACAGACTCTTCCTGGAAAGGGCCTCCACTTCCACTCTGTTGCCCGGTGGTGCCTTTTTTTCATTTTTGGGGGTAAGGGTTCTCCTTTAAATTCAACCAACCAAAAAAGGGTGCCCTTTTGTTCCCATCTTAGTTCGGGGAAGCTTCGAACAGACCGGCGGAGGAGCGGTCACTTCTCGACATTGAAGCCTTCCTGGACCAGCTGTCCGCACAGGAAGCCCGCCTCCAGCATCAGGTGCAGCACCTCGGCGCGCCTGGCGGGCGATCGAATTGAGCGACATATGTTACTCCACTGCAAAGTATTCCTGGAAAAGGGGGTTAACAGGATAAAGGACGTTTATCGTCTTAGTTTGCATGTGTTTGGGGTTTCTATGTGAGCCTGCAGGGGACGCATGGTTTCGCATTTACGACCTTTGTGTTGCTGGCCTGGCCTTGTTGCGGCCATCAATGAGACGAGTCCAGTCAGCCGCATATTTCGCATCGGATTTGAAGACCAGCTTTGACAAGCCCAGGCATCAAGTCAGTTTTTGTAGCCAAGGTCCCCAAAGCGAGAGGCGAGAGGCTTGAGACAAAGGCGACATAGGTCTTCTGCGCCTTCGAACATATCGCGACTTCCCGTCTCAGAAAATTGGGAAACCTGTGTGGCAAACGCACCGGAGCTGCTCCCACCATTGGCATCAAGACTGTTCGGCATATTCCCAGGTGAGGCGGAGTCATGAAGGGCAGTGGGTCGCTTAGGCGTCGCGCGAATGGTTCGCTTAGGGATCGCGCAAATGGATCGCTCCGGGATCGCTTTTTTCAGAAGGCTTATCGCGCATGCATGCGTGTTGATATGTTTGCCTGGCGATGTATGTTTATATACGCGCATGCGCGAGCAGGAATGCGCTTGTTTGTGCTTGTTGGCGTGTATATCGCATGACATATGTGACGTGTATGTTTCATGACATATGTTACTATGTATGCTGGCGAGTCCATGTATGTGGTTGTGTGCATGCGTGTTGACATGTCAGTGGCGGACCCTTCCATTTTTCAGAGGTCGTTTGTGGGTCCTGTTTTGGTTAGATGGTTGCGATCCTGTTAAGCACGACCCCCAATGAAACCAAACAAGACCACATGTGATGCGGTATCATCCCCCCACCCAACCCCCCCCCACCCAAAGCCATGTTATTTTGTACTCCGGTAGAAGAGTTGAGCGGATATGCTTATCATCCCACCCAGCCCCCCGCCCAGAACCATGTTATTTTGTAATCCGGTAAAAGAGCAGGCTGGTCTGCAGCAGTTGAGCGGGTGTGCCTATCATGCCCCCCACCCAGCCCCCCCCCCCCCAGAACGATGTTGTTTTGTACTCTGGTAAAAGAGCAGCAGGCTGGTCTGCAGCAGTTGAGCGGGTGTGCTTGTCATGCCCCCCCCCCACCCCCTCCCCAGAGCCATGTTACTTTGTAATCCGGTAAAGGAGCAGGCTGGTCTGCAGCAGTTGAGCGGGTGTGCTTATCATACCAACTCCCCCCCCCTCCCCAGAGCCATGTTACTTTGTAATCCGCCCCCCCCCCCACCCCCTCCCCAGAGCCATGTTACTTTGTAATCCGGTAAAGGAGCAGGCTGGTCTGCAGCAGTTGAGCGGGTGTGCTTATCATTGCCCCCCCCCCCACCCCCTCCCCAGAGCCATGTTACTTTGTAATCCGGTAAAGGAGCAGGCTGGTCTGCAGCTGTTGAGCGGGTGTGCTTATCATCCCCCCCCCCACCCCCTCCCCAGAGCCATGTTACTTTGTAATCCGGTAAAGGAGCAGGCTGGTCTGCAGCTGTTGAGCGAGGGAAAAGGAGCAGGCTGGTCTGCAGCAGTTGAGCGGGTGCGCTTATCATACCAACCACCCCCACCCCCTCCCCAGAGCCATGCTACTTCGCAATCCGGTAACGGAGCAGGCTGGTCTGCAGCTGTTGAGCGGGTGTGCTTATCATCCCCCCCCCGCCCACTCCCTCCCCAGAGCCATGTTACTTTGTAATCCAGTAAAGGAGCAGGCTGGTCTGCAGCAGTTGAGCGGGTGTGCTTGTCATACCAACCCCCCCCCCACCCCCTCCCAGAGCCATGTTACTTTGTAATCCGGTAAAGGAGCAGGCTGGTCTGCAGCAGTTGAGCGGGTGTGCTTATCATACCATGAGGGCAACCAAACAATGTTGTACATCGTTTCCAGAAGGAGGTATATTAAATCAGTGTGCGCTAAAAAGCGGTCTTTGAAAAACATACGAGTATCTCTATAAAGCCGTAACGAGGTGTTGTGCAGTGTCTGTGTGTCAAAAACAGCCTGGGATTAACCCCCCCACCCCCTCCCCAGAGCCATGTTACTTTGTAATCCGGTAAAGGAGCAGGCTAGTCTGCAGCTGTTGGCGGGTGTGCTTATCATCCCCCCCCCACCCCCTCCCCAGAGCCATGTTACTTTGTAATCCGGTCTGCATAAAGGCCGTGCGCGCTTACCAACCCCCCCCCACCCCCTCCCCAGAGCCATGTTACTTCGTAATCCGGTAAAGGAGCAGGCTGGTCTCCCAGAGCCATTTTACTTTGTAATCCGGTAAAGGAGCCGGTTGGTCTGAGCTGTTGAGCGGGTGTGCTTATCATCCCCCCCCCCCCACCCCCTCCCCAGAGCCATGTTACTTTGCAATCCGGTAAAGGAGCAGGCTGGTCTGCAGCAGTTGAGCGTGTGTGCTTGTCATACGAACCCCCCCCCCACCCCCTCCCCAGAGCCATGTTACTTTGTAATCCGGTAAAGGAGCAGGCTGGTCTGCAGCTGTTGAGCGGGTGTGCTTATCATCCCCCCCCCCCACCCCCTCCCCAGATACTTTGTAATCCGGTAAAGGAGCAGGCTGGTCTGCAGCAGTTGAGCGGGTGTGCTTATCATACCAACCCCCCCCCCTCCCCACCTCCGTCATCAATGAATGTGATCCCTAAGTGATCCGTGAATGTGATCCTCAAGTGAGCGTGTATCCCTAAGTGACCGTGATCCCTAAGTGAACCGTTTGAGCGATCCCTAAGTGACCTGTTTGCCGTCATGAAGGTCCATTTTGACCTTTTCCACAGGGTAACTCTTGCCCCAAGTCGCCCGGCACACGTGCATTGAACAGGTCACTGTATTTGTGTTTTTCTTCCTATGTCTATTTGACGCAGTGTCTTGTCCGGTGCGCGTACTATTGACTGTTTTGTGGGTGATATGTCGGAGATACTGTGCTGCATACACGCGCGTGCGCGTGAGCGTGTGCGTGTGCATGTGTGTGAGAGAGAGAGAGAGAGCGTGTGATAGTTTGATTATGTTGTTTGGCTGACACTTGACTAATGATTATATACTCACACACACACACCTCAACTCGGCAATGGGTGAGGAACATGCACGGACAGTTTCAATATGCTTGGGAGGGCTCTCACAAGCGATTGATTGCCAGTTTCCGTTCACTTCATCCATGTTGCCCAAGATCGTACAATTCGCCGATTCGCTGCAGTGGCGCTTCAACTCAGGAATGGCTTCAAAGCTGGAACGGATGAGGAGAGCGAGACCGCCACACCCAATCTGAACTGGCTGCAGATGAAAGAGGCAATGGACGACTGCAAAGAGGAGTCTGGCAGCAAGCAGAGCAGCGTACGGAAGAAGACGTCGCTTGGTTTGGTTTGGCATTTGTGAGGGCCCTTACCTCAAGCACTCAACGGACCCAAGGCTCCCTGCCCTTGAGAATGGTACACAACCTTTCCGTCCTCACAAGAGACTCCTCTCTGTTGACACGAAAAGCTCAAGGTGGCTGTTGAGCTCAATCACTCGAGTTTTGTTTTGGGGTTTCACTCAGCTCACAAGGCGCTTGCAGAGTGAAAGGCCTTTACTGGGGGTTTCCTCGTTGAAGAGGAAATCTACGCAAGTGGCAAAAGCCCCCACTGGGTAAATATGATCGCGGCAAGGATTCCTTGGGGTGTTGCAAAGGTTTCCTTCTTTCCAACTTGGAAATCTGTCACGCCATAGCTTCAGCCATATGACCGGAGTACTCCGTTTTCCCAGGTTTTCTCTTGTTTACCTTGTGGCGATAAATCTGAGTGGTGGATCTGCAACCTCAGGTTGATGTCAAATGAGTTGGACTGAAACACATGCATGATGCCCTAACCTAGTTGATGATTCATTCCACACTGAATATTTGACTCGAAGAGGGGCCCCTTTACCCAAGGCGATTGGGCTACTCCGAGGGTTTTCAGGGGGCACAGAGCGCAATTATTTGAACAGGGCTCTGTTTTTGCCCATCTTCTGCGTTCCTGTTTTGAAGTCCTTCCATTTCCTTTGAATATCATGTTCCCTGGTTGGGTTTAGAGGGAATCTATCACTACCTGGAGTCTCCATGACCCTTAAAGATGGTTGGCAATTACCCCAACTAATGGGGTCATGGACCCAATTTACAGGGTCAGAAGGAGACTCCAGGTACTGGACATATCATGTTCCCTGGATGGGTTTAAAGGGAATCTATCACCCTCATTTTGTTCCGGCGGAATGTAGCAAGTTGAAGAGTCCAAGGTTTGGCAGGGCCACCACCGCGGCAGAGCTTGACGGTCGCTCGGCATGGGCAACAGACCGCGATGCGGTACAGGCGTGTTTTTTTAGAATCCCCTGGCTTGGTTTACATGATGCTACATGGAGACCAGGAGGATCCATGTTTTTGTTTTTTTGTGTGTGTGTGTGTGTGTGTTTTTGTTGAGGTTCCCCTACCTTTGTTTAGAGACCGGCGCGAGGATCCACGATGATTAGTCCATTTCGGGGTTCGGGAAAATTTGGACATGGGCACCATTCTTGGACCCAAGGGGCAGAACCCATCAGATGTGTAGGAGCCTCCAGTCGCGGAAGTCGGGGTCGCAACATCCATGGAGGTCGCCCAGTAGTACCCTTTTACTCTTTTCGGGGGGAGGGTTCCCCTACTAAAATAGACAACCGAAAAAGGGTACCCTTCTTCTAACCTCTCTGCTGGAGGACCTAGACAGTACAGGTTGACATACTGGGGATGAACAAAATCCTGCACCAGTTCGTAGGTATTCGTTGGTGTTTTAGCCCATTACTTGTACGGTTTCTTTTATCCCAAGTGGCGCAGGATTTAACCCACCAGGGGACCGCAGGTTGTACTCATTGTTTCCATTTACCAGGGTTCCATTTTGGGTACCTATTATTGACCCACACCCATCTGATTTGCTTCCGATTGCTTTGTGTTTTCCTTACCAGAACCAACATGCATGTTGGGTGTGTTGTTTGGTTTGTTGACAGATGGTCCATTTGCGGGGCTTTGAAATGAAGGCCTTTGGAAAACCGTGCTGTTTGAGGGTCCCTGTCTGATCTACCTTTCAGCAAACAGCACAGGTCGGCAACTGACGCATCGGAAGGCTAAGTGAAGGTTTCTTTCTTCGGCTGCCCAAAGAATGCCCGGCTTGAGCAAAGGAGCAAGAACTGGTCGCGGCTCGTTGGCTTGTCAATATGACCCATTCATGGTTGTTGTTGGGAAACATTTTACATTTTTGCTCATTGTGGTTTAGTGGGAAATCCCCACTTAGCTTCAAACAAATATGTTTTGCTCCCCTTCCAACGTCAACCAAGCATGGGATCTCTGATCCAACTGGGGGGCAACTCGTACCCGAACAAACAGCATGCGATGGGTTCTGAGAAAGGGGGATGAATCTATGGACCCCGATCCTGTAGTTTGCTCTGAAGTTATGATGTACAGCCAAGACCTTTATTGGGGGGGGGTTCAACAATATTAGGACAAGTATGCAAGGAAACAACGCAAAGCACACAACTGACATAAAGAACACGATTCTGCTAGTGTCTAGTGTTTCAATATGTTTGTGTTTTGTTCGGTGTGTGTGTGCTTGTTTGTTTGTTGGTTTGCGTGTTCTGTGTTGTTGTTTTTCTCCTCGGCCCTTCTACTGTGTTGCCACACCCCACTCCCGCACCTACCTCACCTTACTTTCCTGTCTTTTGTTATTATTTACATTTATTGACAATCAACAATACACAACAACCAAGCAACGAACAGCACACAACAAGCACGATCTGTTGTGTATTGTTTGCTGTCTGGCTATGTTACATCTGATTCCAACGTCAGTCTTGACTTTGGGGATCCAATTCTTAATTCAGCTTTTGGAATTATAGTCTAATTTGCAAATTGATTCATTCCCAAAACCGTTGATTTCTCGCTGGCACCACGAAGATTACGGTTTTGAACATGTGGTGGCTTCCTCTTCTGGAGGTTCCTGCCGTTGTTTTCCATGGTTTTATTCGTGTGAAATGGACTGCTTTATTCCACGGTAAAAGATGGCCTTGTCCCGACGTGACCCTTTTCCGTACGTTTAAAGATTACTGGTCGGGCTTGGTTTAGGTGAATTGTCCTCTTAGGGAGCAATCGCTGCCTTGTAGCGGCAAGTCGCCATGATTTTGCTCGTAAAACTTGTTGGCCTGCTTCAGGGGACCTTTGCCAGGATGAAAATCGCAGGCGAGTGCCCTTCTTAGATGGCTTTGAAGGGAAGCCAACAGAAAACCACCCAGAAACGTGGGTGGGTTTCCCCGATTTTGCGACCTACCACCACTCATTCTAGGCGGTTTTCCTCGATTTTGAGACCTACCACCACTCATTCTAGGTGGTGTTCCCCCCGATTTTTCGAGACCTCCAGGTTCCAAGTGGAAGGACCTCATCGACGAGGAGTCCAACTCCTCCAGCGTGCGGGACCACAAAAACCTCTGCAGCTGGTGCAAGTGGCTGGTGGCCAAGCCTCAGTTCGACTGGGCCATGGGCACCTCGAAATGAGGATTTTAACCACCGATGGCGTCGATAGAGAAGGACTCACATGGAATGACACACATCTATATACATACATATATTCATATATATATATATATATATGTATAATATATATATAACTATCCTATATTTAAAAGGGAATTCCTAGGTTTGATAGGCAGGGAAGGATATGGACCGCTGGTTTTGGGCCATGCCATTTACCAGGGTTCCGTTTCGGACACCCAGTTTTGAATCGATCGGCAGGGGAATGAGAAGTGGAATGACCACCGATGGGTTCGATAGGCAGGGAATGATTCGTGGAATAACCCCTATTACAAAACCATCCAATTTAGGGGAATCCCAAGGTTCATTGCAGGGAATGAGAAATGGAATAACCCCTATAAAAGCCATCCAGGCTGTGGCTTCCTTTCAGGAAATCCCGAGGTTCATTGAAAGGAAAGGGAATGACCCCGAACAAAATAATCCCCGATCAAAATAATCCCCGATTTGGTTTCCTTTACGGGAATCCCGAAATCCGGTTCATTCCCAGCACCCGGTCAAGGTCATTCCCTGCTGAGCACCAGCAAGTCACTTCCCGAGTTCTGGGCAAACCGCGCTGGAAGTCAAGAAGAACATTTTGTTGTTTGTGGGTTGTTTTCTGCACGAACAAACACACAAGCAACCGACCAAACTAACAAACAAGCAAACAGAGAATCTCACATGCATACATTCAGACATACATGCATATGTTCATACATGTATAAGTGATTGCATATATATATATATACACATGCATTATCACATTGCATACCTGCATGCCGGAATGAATGCATGTGTATACCTACATATGCATACATATGCATAACACATGTACATATACCTTTACATAGATATGCATGTATCATATATACATACATATGCATGCACCTAGATACATCGATCAATACATACTTGCATACATATAAATGCAAACATATTGAACACAACATATACGTACATGCATTTACATGCACGCATACACACACATGCATACAACTATACATACACATGCACACATCACCCGTACATACACACAAACATACATACATACACACATGCATACATGCATGCATGCATGCATGCATGCATGCATGCATGCATGCATGCATGCATGCATACGTACGTACGTACGTACATACATACATACATACATACACACACACATACATACGTGCGTACGTACATACATACATACATACATACATACATACACACACATACATACATACATACATACATACATACATACATACATACATACACACACACACATACATACATACATACATACATACATACATACATACATAAATATCTGTATACATACATACATACATGCATACCATGCATACATGCATACATGCATACATGCATACAGGCATACAGGCATACATGCATACAGGCATACATGCATACATGCATACATGCATACATGCATACATGCATACATGCATACATGCGCCCATTTTCCAAAATGATGTTGAGAAACAACATAAGAAACCCAGCAAGTCAAACCCTGGCTTGTTCGGATTGGTTGTCCTGTTGCCTGGCCATGGCTTGTGTGCGATGTACCCTCCAACATGACACTCAAAAGAGTATGTGACGAACACCCTCATAGACGGTGCTTCTACTACCTGGTTTGACTGGTGTTATGCTAAAGGCTATACATGCCTCTATAGCCATGTCAGTAGGACCAAAGCTCAATTGATAAAACACGCTCTGCTCACTTGGGAGTTTCGCACCTGTTGGCATGGTGAAATCAAAAGGATACCCTTGCCATTTCAGTTAGTTGGGCCAAAATTGAGACGCATCCATCCCAATGCGTCCAGCTGCCAGTCTAGTTACCTGGACCCCCAAAGCACCCCTTTGTTCTGCCTTTATTTTTCGTCCACCCACAGTGGGCATGTGTCTTTTTGCGACAGACAAAGGGAACGCGGTTTTCCTTTTGGTTTCCCTTTCAAACAACAGCACTCAAAACCGGTACCAACTCAGGACATAAATATGGCCATGGGTCAAAACCCCCTACCCCCAGTGAACATCCCAATCCCCACTAAAATAGGGTCACAATTGGGTGGTGCACCTATATACCAACCCAAAATGGTAGTTTCCATTGGTTTTGACCACCACAGCCCTTGCTAGGCATTTCGTAGGGCATGATCAGCTGCAGGCATGATCATCTTCTTCAACTCCATCTGCATTGGTATCGACACCCAGAAGTCCATCTCCTCAGAGCTCTTGCCAGAATGGCCTGGGGAGGCGCTTCTTGCAAGTGTGACGCGCGAAAGCTTGCGAGCGGCTTATGGATGCGCGTCTGGGTGTGTGCGCTGTTGTTTGATGATACGTAGCCTTGTTGGGGTGCCTGAGCCCTCAAAATCACTAAAAAAGTGGATTATAGCCCAACATTATGGGGTGAAATCCTATTTTTGAGGGTAGTTTGAGGGTAGTTTGAGGGTCCAGGTGGGTTTAAAGAGAAACCAAAGGAACGGCACCGAGCCCTTTTCATGTGAGGAAGGAAGGGCTCCGAGGACTTGATTCGGGATGACTTCGGATGGTTTGGGGCAAGTGAATCGAGTGGCATCCCCGTTTCAACCCATCAGTCTGATCACGTTGGCAAGCACGGGAGTCTCCGAGACAGAGGTGAATCAGGGAGACTTTCCGGAACCTGTCAAAGGACCCCTTTCCCTGCACGGGTTTACAGTCGAGATTGGCCTCAAAACATGTTGGCTCCGCGAACATGAGAAGTTGTAGCATTCGTTGTTTCTTGCGAGCGAATCTTCCGAGAAACGATCCTCTTTCACTTTGGCAAGACAGCCTGGTGGCAAGCAGACACATCTTTCACTTTGCAAGCACACACGCACGACACCACTATATCTATACCTACAGCTGTACCCCTACCCGTACCTATACCCAGCTGGCTCACTAATCACTTGGCCATACCTCTACACCTGAGAAGCTGTATCCCTTCCCATACGGCTGTGCGGCATATCCTATGACTCCATTTGGGGATGAACATCCATTTGCCACCTTGATGTTCACCAGGAATACCTTGGGTTTTGACCACCACAGCCATAGCTATACCTGCCTAGACAAAAGCCCCTGCCTCGCTCGGATGCCAGGCGCTGGACGCGATGTTCATCTGCATCTACGTGACGGAGCTGGCCATTCGCCTGGTGGCCAACGGCAGGACAAACTTCAAGGACACTTGGTGCCATGGCAAACAAAGACCGCAAGTGGCGCAAGTGACGCAAGTTGATGGGTTTCTGTTTGGTGCTTGGTGCGTTGTTTTTCCTGTTTTCGTTTTTGTGCGGGGTGATGTATTTGTTTTTCGGGATCTCTTGTGAAGATTGCTTACGTGTAAGCTGAAAGATCACTAAACGTGGACCAGAATCAAGCATGTTACGAGTGGCAAACGCTGAAGTTGCAAGCCCGTGGTTTGAACTGCCGAGCAACGGGTCACTAAAGACAGGGGGCCAGAAACAATTCGTAGAAATTCCGCGTGGGGGGCAGGGGGGGGGTTGCACAAACTTGGAGTCTCCATGACCCTTTAATAATGGGTCCATGACCCCATTATTTTGGGTGATGACCTCTTTTTGTTAGGGGTCACGGAGACTCCAGGAAGATTCTACCAGGCACGGCACATGTTCGACCTGGATTCGAGCAGCGAGACTGCTGGAGCATGCTGTTGTCGTTTGCGCAACTGGCTGTGTCAAGGGGTAGCGACTGTCCACATAGGACAAGCATGCACAGATTTGTTTCACAGCCCTGAACCCAACTAGTGAACAACCAAATGTGCCAGAGGTTGGGTCACAAATCCTCAGACATGCCATGCATTCTCCTTGCAAATGGTGGCAACAGTTTTGTTTTCTCAGCTTCTCCCTTATATCAACTGGAGTGTTGCTTGAGCCTTGCGTCCTGTGTTTGGCAATCCCTGTTCACTTGTGCGTCAGATTGTGTGAGGCGGCAAAAATGCCTGGCTGTCATCTCTGAATTGTGTTGCACACCGCTGTTACTCTCCACTCTCTGGTTATGTGTCCTTATTTCATGTCCAAGCGTTGATATCGTCGCAACATGTTCCCGCATTCACCCGTGCAACTCATGTGGTTGGAACATGAGGATGTCGTTCTTGGTGGCCATCTGCATGTTTTCGCATAAAAGCAGCCCTTTGGAAAGCGGGTCATGAGTCCGTTCATGGGCTCTGAGAGACGTGATCTGATTTGCATCCCGTTCCGCGATACCAACTGGTGTGGAACATACCGCTTGAGAATGCGAAAAAAAGGGACAGCTTCATGTTTCTATGACAAAAAAACGCTAAAGGAAGATATTACAGAACATGAGCCGACCTGAGCTCTCTATGTGACCCTTTAAAGCTGAGGCATGCCTCCTAACAGTTTATAGGTAGACATCGCCTCAGATGCGGAGACCTCTAAACCCTCCGTTCCTTGCGGGGCAGTCTGCTGATACCTTTGATTTGGAGCCATGTTCGAGCAGGCACGCGTTTTTATTCTTTTACCGGATAGCGACACCGCGGTTGCGATGTGCAAAGTGAAGACTTTTTGCTGGTTGCTTTGTAAATCACCGGGAGACCAAAATTGGGAGCTTAGGAACAATGAAGTGGGTATGTGTCAAAAGAGGGGAAATGGGGGATGGTGTTCCTTTCAATTCCCTGTAAACCAACCCAACAAGGGGTGTAACAAGAACACAGGGCTCCCCAAGTTGCTGGATTCGAGCTGGGGCTCTGCATCTATTGAGCGAACCCAATGAAATGTGAGCGCGTTTTTGTAGGGCCCCAACACGAGCCACCCATATTCTGGAAGATAAATGGCTGTGGGTCAAAAATAGGTAGCCGAAATTGGTTACCCTCGAGGGAATGAAGACTAAAACCTGCGGTCCATATCCTGGTTTAATTTTGACCCACAGCCAAATACACTTCTCCCCCCCCCCCAAATTGGTACCACTCAAAAGAGACGAGCCCTGTGCATTGACCTCAGGTTTCTCTTCGACCTCGCCTTGGTGGCGATGGGTTTGCTTGGAAACATTTTGGACCCCATCCTGAAGAGCAGCATGGATTCGGGCGCTTCGCCTAGACGTTTTGATACCCGGAGGCATTCTGAACAAGGTCCCCGTCTATTTGTCTTTTTACAAAGAGCAATTCAGTGGTTGTCATTTTGTGTGACGGCATGTGGCAACCTCTGCTTGAATCCATGGAAGTTTGGTCACAATCGCTGTTGTATGTTCTATCAGCTGAGTAGCGTATTTGTCTCAAATCAGCGGCCAAAAAATGGTGCGAGCTCACATAGGGCAACCTGAGCTCATGATGTTTTGGGAATCCAGTCTTTCAGGTTTGGAATGATTGTGCAAGGCGCAATTTAATTCACGTGCTGCTAGACCTTGAGTAACTTGTACATAGAGAAATGGATAATGAAAGAAAATAAATTCATAAATAAACAGACAAATACTAAGTCACGTAAGATTACTTGTTTTATTAGCCTTACAGTTAAATATGTTCTCAGCTCAAAGGACTTCCATATTTAGTCTATATTTATATATCTATGACATGTTTTTGTACATGGTCAAACTTGATTGTAAACACACAACCTGAAAGATATAATCATCTTTCTCTAAAGGTACTACGTTTTCGATAAGCCTTTTTTTATTAGACATTGATTCATCCTGGCATGAGGTTTTCTTTGTTGTCATCAATCTCTGATTTAAATACTATAAGCCTGTCATTGTTTATGTCTTGTTTATTGTTATCTCTCAACATGCAATCTGACTAGTATGATTTCCATATCTTGTTTACATCTTAAGCATCCATCCGCTCATCATCCATGCCTTTTTCTTTGGTGAATGACCTTACGGGATTTGGGAATGAGCCGGAAGGGGATTCCCTTATCGGAAACCACATAGGGGAAGTTTTTTTTGAGGCGTCATTCCATCTGATTTCCTGCTTATCAAACCAGCAAGTTATCTCTTTCCTCCAAAAGTCTCTTCGCTGCAGAGAAGTGGATGATTGGAGGCCAATGCGATGGACGCGAAACGTTTATTTTCTGGTCCTTTTGCGATGCGTTCCAGATTCCTCGCAGACCAAAAGTAACCAACATGAATGAAACTCAATGGTTTTAATGTGTGCAAGATAATCCCAAGTCCCTCCTACACCGCTCCTATTCCTTCCACCTGTATACCGCCCTATCTCTTCAATCTCTTCTATCCCTTCTCTCACTTGGCATCTCTGTGAGCCAATATTGAGAGAAGGGCATGAAGGGAATGAACGAAGAGAAGTGAGGGAGAATGCTGGATTGGGGAAGGCATGAATTTTGAGCACTAGCCTTCCCATTCATTTGTCTCTCTTCACTTAGGACCGCAACTTGTGAATAGGTCACCAGATTGTGTTTGTTTAAGCATTATTTTTTGGAGTGATATCGAATGATCCGAGACACATGCAGGTAGCCGCAGAACCACAGTTCACTCTGCCACCGGCCGGTTTTTCTTATTGCCAGCTGCATTCTAGCCCTTTCGTGAAGGGCGTCGGGCAAAAAGGTCGGGGCTTTCGAGGCGAGAGCGCCTTGACCAAGATTTTGGTGGTGCGTTCTCTTCGGCTTCTGCGCCTGGTACGGGCGGGGCCCTCAGACCCGGCAGGTTTGTTTGCCGCAAGCTGTTCGCAGGCATGCGGCTAATTGGGAACTGCTTGCCCCGAATGGAGTGACTATTGTTGTTGGGGGGCGTTCAGGCGGAGCGAATAGCAAGGACATCTTGCCAACAATCGAGGGATACTCGCTTCGTCTCTGAGAGTCGCTTTGACGCAAGCCTGGCTTGAAGGCATGAGAGTACGTAACATGCTCGGGCGACTGGACAGGGTTGGGTTGGATACTGGACCTTGTTGAGACAGCGATTGGAGAGGGGACTTGAAGCCGGACCAGGGGTGGTCTTTGGCGCTTGCGTTTGGTTTCCCTTGCGGCTCCTGTCCGGCTGGACATGGCAGCCAGGGGCCGTCATGCACAGACTGACACGCAGGTTTCGGTCTGCTTGCATGGCTCGGATTGTTGTTCGAAGCCGACGCCCAAGACCCACATTTGTCCCCAAACCAAGGGCAGATACTCAGTCTTCACTTGCACGCTGATCAACGCTATGCATTTTGTTTGCCGCGGGGCAGACGTTGAGCGAGCAGAGACAACTGGTGAAGTGTTGCGACACTGTGCATCCCCATGATCTCGAGTCTTTCCATTGAGAAATTCCAGCACGCCTCAGTGGTTCCATTTCCAAGTATACAAGGTGACCAAAAAGGAACCACCCAACGGAACATGGCTAGCTACCTGTTGCGAAACACCTAGAATCTTGGCACGGCTTTTGGAAGCTTCGGCCTGAGGCGATCCGGATGCTGCACATGTTCAGAACAGTTTGGCGGCTGGTCTATGGCCTGCTGACCTCGGGAAACGCGATGCTCTCCACCTTCTTCATCCTGCTCCTGACTTTGTACATCTTCGCCTGCTTAGGCACGGGGGGGGGGAATCCCCAACAAACCCAGAACAACGCGGAGATTGGCAATTTTGACCGCCAAGGTGCACATGCAACCCCTTGTGTGTAATTAAGTGGACGATGTGAATGTCCCCCTTTTTCTGTTGTTTTCTTTTGGGGGGGGTTCTCGTTTCGCGTTTTTGGAATGGCTTAAATGACTTCCGTTGCATAAATTGTTAAAATTGCTTAAATGGAATCTGAGGGGAAATCTGTCTTTGGTTTTCATTTTTTTTGGGGGGGGGTGGGAGTGCCCATTCTGAGCGCACTCCCTGGGCTTCGCTGACTGTTCCCAGGATGGAATCTATGCGGATGAAGTGAGGGTCGATGAACATTCCAGGTTCCAAAATGATCATGGGTAGCTTTTCCCAATTAGTGGATATAAGTGGGTTTCCCACCCATGGGATGTATTTCGGACCTTTTGATCAACCTCCATGTCCTGTGAAAGCAGCCTGGGATAACTTCCATGTCTTGAGCGGGCCAACGAAAGCATGCTGACCGGGTTTGTGTTTCAGCCTGGGTCAATATGCGCATCCCTGTTACATGTATCAGACCCAGTTGATTGGCGAAGAGATCCCAGGAGGAAACTTGAAGAATCGGCAGTTCATATCCTCACCCATAGCAATTTCCAGCCCTTACATTTGGCTAGATGCCATCGAGCCTTTTCTGGTGGCCATTTTCTAAACGCTCGTTGGTCTTCGAGTTGGATAAGGTCCTAGCAGTTTACCCTTGGAATGGCCCATGTTGTCTGGGAAGATCCATTGCATGCAACCAATCAGGACAGTGCGTTGCATCCATCCTCAACCACTGCTTTTGGACAGTACTTGGGGTTTTGGACATGGGAACAAGCAGTTGCTGGTGGTATTAGTGTTCACCTCCGATTCGAATCGGAGCCGCCAATGAAGCAAGGTGCTTCTTTGTGTCCCAAAGCCTTCCTCGATCGATTCTTTTTCAGGCGTGATAATAAGATCAATTAAGGTAAGTTTGGTTGAGCATAGATTGATTCCACCGGTTCTCGTCAGCAGGTGCTATCTTTGCGACTGACGCACCTACGGGATCAACCCTTGTGCGGTTCTAGGGGGTTGCTCGAGCTCACCCATGAAGACGGTTCCTTTTGGGATCCCTCAATCAGCAAATTCCTTGCGGGGCCTCTTGTTTTCGGGGCCTTCCAAAGAGCTGAAGAAGCAGTAAGCATCAGTCATTTGGCCAAAACCATTTGTCCAAGACGCCGAGACCGTTGGGGTCTTTTCCAAGACCATGTTAATTGCGTTGTCGGGGTTAACTATACATACATATATATATATATATATACAAATATATATATATATGTCTACATATGATATATACATATAATATATCTACATATCTGTATATGCGGTTTTATGGGTACTGTTTTTGGGTTACTTTACAGGGGACCGCAAAGGACAAACCCTTCTGTTTCGGGGGGGGTCCACTGTTAGGCCCCGCATATGTGAAACATAAGGTGTGGTCCAAGTCGCCACTGTGGTCGTCTCCTTTGCATGCCAGGTGTGGAGATCATCACCAAGGACACGCTATTGGCAGGGCGGCTCTGCTTATTGGAGCCGTTGCTCAAAAGTCGATTCCTTTACCTAGGCTTGGGCTTGCTAGGAAACAGTTTCTAAAGAGCCAATGCACGGGTTCTTATTGAAGGGCCCTGGCCTTGGTTCTACATGAGGAGGTCTAGTTTTGGCTCTTTTGCTTGCAGGAAGGATGTACATGAACTTTCGTTTTAGTCCTGCTTCATGCACCTGTCGATGCACCAATATCACCCAATGATGCGCATATATGAAGACAACTTGATATCTTGATGTTAATGCACATCACCCAAAGGTTGCCAACGCGACACATTTGGTGCTATATTTGCCTTGCACGCGGTGGCGCTCCCACGACGTCAGCATTGGCTGCTGCTGCTTCTGCTGCTGTTGCGCTGCTTCTGCTGTTGCGCTGATCGTGCTGTTGCTGCTGCTGCTGCTGGTATTGCTGTTGCTGATGCTGTTGTTCTCTTTGTATCTGAGAGATCTGGTGGCGTTGCCACTTGCGCCCGATTCGACGGTATGATTGGCCATAGTGGCTTTGCCCGAGGCATCCCGACACTGCGCATATCGTGGAGTATTACTTTGGCAGCCTACAAAGGAGCCGGCTGCTGAAACCGTGCACCATTCGTTTTGGAGCAATTTCGTGTTCACCAGTTGGCGGTTTTGCTCTGTGCCCTGCGCAACCGTTCATGTGTCCAGTCCCAACATGGATCACTGAACAACTTCGGCAAGGGGTTGACCTTTGCTTCGCATTTTTGGAGCCAAATGAGCAGCTCCTGCTTCGCACCCCCCCCCCCCCATTGGACAGTTCAGTAGCTTTTTCTACCTGGTTGAATTGGGATTTCTAGTAAAGCTTATACAAACCTTGACAACCATGCTAGTACCTGGAGTCTCCATGACCCTAAAAAATGGGGCCACTGGCCCAAAATACAGGGGTCACGGACCCATTTTAAAGGGTCCTGGAGACTCCAGGTAGAACCAACAGACCATGGGTTTTGGTCGCGCAAATGTTCCCATGAGTTTGCAATCATGCTTCGTTTTGTTCAGGACCTTGCTGACACTCGTGTCCTTTGTCAGCGCGGACTCCATCTCGGCTGTGCACCGCGGCGTGTATGAGCCAACATTTTGACATGCCGTGCTGCATGGCTACGAATTTTAATGGGCAACATCCTGAAGAGTGGGTTTTGAACATAAGACACCTTGCAGCTGTACACCAAAGGGTCACCAAAATCACAATCCCCAAGCTCACTGTGAATTGTCACAGGAAACCCAAAAGGGATAGGTACTTGTTCTGTTTTGTCCCGACCTTGCATTTTATTTTCCTCCAACAAAAATTCTCTAATGAGGTGGACACCGAAACCATGCGGGGGGGTCCGACATAGCGATCAGCTGCTCTCATGGTCAACAGACCTCGCAGTGCATGGCCGGACTTCTGGCACATTTCTACCTGTTTCCACTTAGTATGCTTGGCTAGGTCCGCCAGTAGTGCCTTTTTTACCTTTTTTGAGGGGAGGGTTCCCCTACTAAAATACTACAGAAAAAAGGGTACCCTTATATTCTAACCTCTCTACTGGAGGACCTAGTTGGTTATTATAGGCCAGCATATGCCCACTTTTCTCCATAGCGGAAACCACCTTAGATTGAAGGGGATGGCAAAGAGCCCCAACACGCTGTGCGCGTATCCGTATTCACTCAGACTGTGGTTTATGTGGCAACTCGATGGATACTAGCCAGTGTCTTCCTCCGGAGTGGGATGTGGAGAGAAATTAGGATGTTTGTGTCCCTTGTGATGGGCATTGCAAGTTGACCCAAAACAGGAGGGGGGCCAACATTGGGATGGAGATGCCATGTCAGCTGCTTGCATCAGCTTTGAGATGACAACAATCTAACAACATGTTCACGAACAGGAGTCCACCATGGGCACGTCAGCCACGCGTGTTGCTCTTGTCAAG
>CAUJNA010000302.1:1093740-1191240 GCA_963377175.1 Effrenium voratum | reverse complement strand
CTTTGGAGCCCCCTGCGACGCACCCAGCTTAAAATTCATCTTCAAACACTGACAGGATGGTCATAGTGTTGTATCGTTTAACACATGCGGGTCGGCGGAGTGGTTGGCGTTGATTTTTCGCAGTGGCAGAACGGGCGTTCTGGAGAGTCAACCGCTGCATGCGCCAATTCCTTTGCTTCTTTCAGGTTGATCAAAATCAACTTGAACCAGCTTCCCTTCGAGCTGAACTCAGAGCATGTGGACAGCCTAGAGGACTCGCATGCAGGTTGGTCATCGCTGGGTCAAAGAGAGGTAGTTTGATATGCTGTTGACATGAGAAGTTACTTCTGGGCTTGCTTAGCTTGCTGATTTTGCTGACTGTGCTGGCAGCACGTTGGTGTGTTGTCGTTCTTGGTCTGGCAGCACATGTGCAGGATTTGTTTGACATGCTTGACGTCGAGGGCAAAGGCGTTCTCACACAAGTCGAGTTTGCCGACGGCTTGCTGAACTTGCTGACGCTGCTTGACCAAAAATGACTGCCGGAATCACCACAAAGCCTATTTACTTGTTGATGACCAGCCCCAGACACCCCAAGCAAAGGATGTCTTGACCATGGCGCATGCACATGTAGTATCTCTAAAGCTTCCGATTTTGTCTCTGCGATTGAAAAGCGGCGCTTGCACAGCTGACATCATGCCGTGAGTGCTTGGCTGGGCTGCCACTGGTTGGTGTGCATAACAAAGACAGGAAAAGAGCTGAAAGGTAATTGTTCGGTCGCGCTCTGTTTTCTAAATCAAGGCCGAACAGATTCCAGACACGTTGTCAAGAAGCCCTGACCATCAACAAGACAAGCATCTTGATGGTTATGGCTCACAAGTGCTGGATAGTTGCTGAAGTTGACTGGTCTGGATAGCGAAGAGTAGAGGCAGCATGGAGTTAAAGTGTCAAGGAGCTCCGTGCCGGCTGGGTGTCGTCGTGCATGGGTCATGGTAAAGGCGATGATGAACAACTTCTGGGCTCGATAATGTATGGTCGACAGATGTGCATTACTTACGTCAACTATTGAAGAGGCAAAGAGCGCAATCTAACTGGGCAGTGTCCAGAGATATGGCTTTTCAAGAGGCTTGCCAAGGGCCAATTTGTATCAGAACATGCATCCCAATGGGTATTGTTTCTTTGTTTCAGGGTATGGAGTTTCGGGTCTCAATTTTGGGATGCTTGCTCGTCCAGAGGCCGCCCACAACCAGGAGTGCGGGTATATGTCTTGAGATTTGGACGACCACCCCGACCCCCCCACCCCAACAGAAAAAAAAGGAGAAAACACGGATGTTTTCATTTGGTTGTCCCTGCAAGACAACCCCACAAATCATAATGAGAGCTTCCGACAGTGAGCCTTAGAGTGACCTGAAAGTGACCCAACATGTCACCTTAAGCCCCCCCTCCCCCCCGCACACCTTGATTCCTTCCGAATGCAGCCAAGCGGGAAAAGACACGAAGTTAGAATTTCCTTTGGGGTCCCGTGTTGGGTTCCACAGGAATTTGCAGAGCGGCAAACGCTCTGGCCGGCACTGAGGATGGATGTGCCCATCCACCAAATGAAGTCCTTCAAGCTGATGCGGCTCGCATTGCCATGCCCAGCTGATTGAAAGGGAGGCTCCAAGTACCACTACGCTTGGGCATGTTGGAACGATCAATTCCTGGTCCCCTAAAAGGGACACACCCTTGATGTTCGACCTACTTGGGATTATCTTCGAGGTTGCAAGTCAGCCATCCCAGTGTTCCCGCATTGAAACCCACCCAGATGTTGAACATCCAAGTAGGGGCCACAACAATTGGTTAGCTCACCGTGAAGAAGGGAGGGATTGAGGCAACGACAATCTGCGTCAACGCTTGGTACCATTTGAGACTTCACTACTATGATGGTGCTAGTAAACACACATCCAATGGATGAAATCCTGGGTTGGTTGAACGGGATTTTGGCTCTCCCAAAGGGTCACTTTGGCAGGTTGGACGATGCCTACTAGAAAACTGATGATGCAGGAATGACGGGGATGCTGTGGAAGTTGGCGGGGATGTTGGCGGTGTTTCACGCACAGCTTTGTGTTCACGTCGTGACGTGGCAGGTGAGACCTGCAAGGCATCAAGTTGTGATGAGCTGGGATGCTCACGAGGAAGTGTTGCGCTAGTCAGAGCGAATTGACTTCTTCTTGTTGCAACACACAATGGTTCCTAGTGTGCCAACCATGTGTTGAACATGACGCATGGACGCAATTCGCACATCCAAGGCTTGCTGCAAAAATGCCTGCCAGGAATCAAAGCGCACAGCGTGCACTGCACAACGAAGTGATGACGGTAATATGTTCAATACTAAGCGAATCAAACACAACCCGCTAACCTCCTGCGTCGCCCTTGACTACTTAATACAAACTCCTGGCTCGCATAGCCACGTTCAATCTTACCTTCGAGGTATATGACTCGTGTGTATGTTAGTATATATGTCTATGTATGTATTTATACACATTGTACCAACGTGAATATGTATCTACATGCCATGTGGGCGTACCCTTGTATCTACATATGTATATACGTGTATATATGGTCCCGGGCTGCGGGTTCCCATTCCTTCCCCTCCCCAATGGTATCCCGCCCTGCGCCCAAACTAACCCTAAACTAACCCTATTCCAACCCTAAACTAGCTCGAAACATAAACCAACACTTGACACGTTCTGAACACACTCTAAACGAAGCCTGAACCAACTTAATCAACCCTAAATCAACCGTAAACCAACCTTAGATTAAACCAACCCCTAAGCACATATCTTAAGCACATATCTTAAACCAACACTAAACACACTCTAAACCACCCCGCAACTAACCTTAACCACCCCTGCACCAAGGATAAAAACACACACACACATCCTAAACCAACACAAAATACACTAAGCCAACCTTAAACCGACCCTAAACACATATTCTATACCAACACCGAACACACACCAAACCAACCCTAAACCACCCTAAACCACTACAACAAGATCAACCCCAAACCAAGTCTAAACCACTACAACCCCACCACAGGGGGTGGGAGGGGTGGTCTTAGACCAACCATAAACCAATCCTAAGCCACACCCCAACCACACCACAAGGGGGGGGGGAGGACTGGGAACCATGGGGGGGGGGACACTTGCAACCCCTTGACCATATATATATATATATATAAATATATATATATATATATGTATTTGTGCGCATATATATATATATATATATTCATGTATTGACATACAACAAGCATATGTTGGCACATGTCTTCTTTTTCATTGCTCAAAGATACCTACGTGAACGTCGAATTCGCGTGTAAGGCAGCTGCAGTCAGCCACCTTGGAGCAAATCAGATCCAAGCTGACGGTGCTCGAAGATAATTTGCCGAATTGCCGCCGAGGCGAGTCACGAGGCAGGGGAAAAAAACCGCCGAATTAATTCCCAAACGGCCGGGAAAAAACGTTCGATGGGTTTTAGGACAATTCTGGACGAGATTCGCGCCGGGTGGCCAAGTGGGTCCAAAGTGGCTACCTTTTGAGGGACCCGTGGCCAAAATCACTTTCGGGGGTGTTTCTTTTAGCGGACCAAGGCTGGCTAGTGGCTAGCTGCCAGAAGCTTCCGTGCGATTCCAAGGGTCCAAGGCGATCCACTCAGCGAGTGCCGTCGCTTTGTTTGGCACCGTATTTGTTGGGAGCATGAGGGACCAGCACGAGCAATTAATTCTTCCCGAAGATCCGAGCAGGGCTTCCTGTGTTTTAGACACCGCCAGTGTCAGAGGGAATGTTGCTTGCTCAGCTGATGGTTCCATACACCAGCTGAGCCACAGATGGCCCACTGTCGCGCACTTTTCTCAGGGCAGTGTTTGTTTGGCTTCAATTTGAAAACATGCGGTGCAGATGTTGACCACGGAATTGGGTTACCCCTCTATCCTTTAATTTTAAAGGGTCAAATGGGAAACCCTGGTTTTTAGCAAGTTTTGGAAAAATAAGGGTTTTCCATGAAAAACCCTGGTATTTCACTTACATCCTGTATTTTGGCACTTTTCGCAAGCGAAATGTCGGATGTTTGAAGAACAGAGCAAAGGTGCCGGATCTCGAGCAGGTGTTAAAAGGAGCCGCCAGGTTTCTTCCACTGCCAAATTGTATATTGGGTTTCCAGATGTTTTTTGGGAATCTCTTGTAGTTTCCTTTCGTACCGCCAAGTGCGAGATAGCCCCCTGCTCCTCAAGATTGGAGCTCAAAAGGCAGGGGTAGACGCGAGGGCGTGGTCAACCAAAACCAAGAATGAAGCGGGACAACCAACTTGAATGTAGAAAAGTGCAGTTCACTGCATGACCATCAGTAGCTCTGCGTGATTGACACATCATGCTCAAGCATGGATTTTTTGGTATTTTTAAAACATCAGGCAGTATCCCAAAGTGGCACTTGCATTCGTTACTCGGCTCGGCGCACAAGCCTAATGCCAACAAAGCTGGCCTCCGCCTAAGTCGCACTTTCTTCCAGCACCAAACTTTGATTCGATGGGAAGCACAGTCCAAGCCAAACATGTTGCGTAGTACGTGTTTGTGCCCGAAAACCTTCGGATGTTCTACCGCAATGTCATACAAAACCAGTTCGCTGCTCGCGCAATCTAGCTGTGTGCCCGCTTTTCTTTGCTGGAAAGCTTCTGGAAGGGCGAGCGCGTACGAAAAAAGGACACCCAGAAAAAAGCCCATACGAACCCCATAAAAATCCCATACAAACCCATGTTTTTCCGAAAACCAGGTTTTTCCTAACCCCCATAAAAACACCGTACAAACCCGTACGCAATTTATTGGATTTTCAGCCTCTGCCCAAGCAGCTTTCCAGGCCCGAGCTGCCCGAAATAATGACCCTGCGAAAGCAGTCATTCATGTGTTCGTCCCACGCGTCTTTTACTACTTGCTGTCCAGTGTTCAAAGTGGGTTAGGTTCTTTTGGCTCGCTCCAAAAAGGATGTTCCTGCGACGTTTTAGACAAGCCTGCGAGAAGCTCCGGTGCTTCAGCACGGGACTTGGTTGTCAAACAAGTAAGCATTTGCAAGACGGCCCTCCAAACGTATCCGACGCGAGCTTTACGCAAACAGTCCCAAACAGATTGCTCGGTGCCATACGCAATATGTATACACGTGCAGCTACCGCTTGCGGTAAACTGGGACTACTTGTTGCCCTTGTCAGAAAGTTCATATTCCAATGCTGTTTTAAACTTCCCGAGCCACGATCTGGGAAGCCTTCCCAACAAATTGCGGATTGGCCATTGTTTCGAGTTCAGCAGGTGATTTGCAACAGGTGCCATGCTCAATGAGCTTGCTTGGATGGGATTGCAAAGCGCCCGTGGAGCGTTTGACTGGATGTAAGAGAGCCAACAAAAGGATTATATTGAGGGAACCACAATCATACCTCACGCAAGACCATTCTGATTACAACGCAAAAAGTAAAAACCCGGCATTTCCTGGAACAAAAACCGGATATTTTGCCATACCTTTAAAATAAACAGATATTTGCTTCGAGGGACCTGTCATTTTGTTTCTCGCGTCCCGTGAGCAATGCGGAGGAGACGGGGTATTCCGGATGACTCTTTCCACTTCTTTTGAGCTTAGTCCTTCCCCAAGCTCCTCTGATAGAAATATTGTAGAAACGTGACCGAAGGGATGTGATAAACAAGAATGAACTGTCAAGTGATATGTCTCTTTACCTTCATAATTGTGCAGGAGAGACCCAACGCTCAACTTCCTTTTTACACTGTCGATCTCCACCATTCATCCCTTAGAAGTGAATATTGGTGAGAGAAGAGATGTGACGAACAAGCTGTCTTCACGTGTCATCTCATTCGCTACACGGCCAAAAAGCGGGTTCTGAGCACCTACTCTTCCATCATGCCGCTCCCTTCCTTTGATTGCTTTCGGCGGCCAGTTTCTGGAGATAGAACCAACTGCTCTTCTCTACTCAATTTCTTGTCCCAGATTCTTTTCAGTGCCCTCGATGCAAATTTTGGCATGCTATGATCCATATTGAAAAATACGGTCATAGTCCTAAATCAAAGAGGTCACTTAAGCCGTTTAAAGGGCACTAGACGCTCAGGGTTGCCCTCCCCAGCACATCCTTCCCCAGTCCGGGCAAATCGAGCCGCAGCGACACGTGAATGCGAATGACACTCACACGGGGGCACGGCACCGACACTGCCTTAAGTGCCCTCGATTCAAAAACAGGCCAAGCGCCCTCCATTGGAGGGCACTCAAAATATGATGGTCTATGAGAATTACCGGGGCAACCGACGGCAGGGAGGTGAGCCAAAGGAAAACAATATAAAATGAAAGCACAACTTGTAAAATAAGTGATAGAGATACATCACACTAGATAAATAAAACATAACATACGTATAATCAAACGATACAATATATGAAAACGGCAAAAACTGACGAAGACAGATACAAATGATAATAGATAGTTAGACACGTTTGATATAGACAGATAGACAAACGTATTGATTAGACGCATATACAACCAAAAATACTGTCACATATTAAACCTGTAAAGATACAGCAACTTGGACTGATCTCTAAGCGGTCAGGTAACTCACATCTTAACACAGCCCCGGAGACAACCATTGTGCTGGTGAGGGCTGTTAACTCTCATGTCGCTATTGTCCCAACATATCGTCTTCTTTGGTATGTGTCACCTAATAATAGATGCCGCAAACCAATAAGTAAGCAGACATGCCATTCATTTATTAGTTCTGTTCCAGCGCAATTCGAATGGAGTGAAGGAAAGATGTAGGTGAATGTCCTTCCTTGACAGGCAACCGATAATAGTTTGTAAGTCATCGTCCATCGTTCCATCTTTCACGATGCTGTTTGCTGTCTATCGTGATGTGTCACTTCTTAAGAACAGCATTCTCTAGACATGAGTGCAATGAGACATGAACTCGTTTTCTCCCAGAGTGTAAACGTAATGAATTCATTCGTAATAGCAATGACAACATATAACAATATATAGAGATGCCAGACACAAGATCAAACATATAATATAACACACACACACATAGGTGTGAATACTCTAATAAGTGAGTGTTCATGAAATCAAGTAATGCTATATACTTGGATGGTTTCTTCCTTGGAAGGTTCTCTATAAACTCCTTGACGTGGAGGTGCCTTGCCCGATTGTCCCTTTTATCAGTTGATATCTACTAAAAGTAAACATGGAAAGTGATAGAAAGGGAAAGGTGCTCGATATCGTATTGACAGGCCGTTGGCTTCCTCGTCAAGATTGACTCAATGTCTGAAAGACGAGGCAACCGAGGAAGCCCTTACGCCGCCCATATGTGATTAAGAGGTGGGAAAGGGAAATGAGGAAGAGAATGAGGGTTTGCTGGGTGGAGGAGAATGATTGAGTCTGTATCCTCTTCTCTTAGCTGATCACCTCCATTGCTCCAGACATTCCTGACTTAGAAGGACTCATCTCCATCCCTCCTGCCGACATTCCTTCACTCTTCTGCTTTTCGCTTCTACGAAAGGATCGGGGCAGTAAACCTATGTCACGCCTCCCAACCGTCGGCTCTCACTCAGAGACACACCTAGGCAATGGCGAGTAAAGGGAGCGGAGTAGATAGAGATAAAGCAATCATATGTTTTGTGATCATGATAAATGCATGAGAAAGGGAAATATAGGAAAGGAAAGAGAGACAAATGGATTTTAGAGCATATCCGAATAGATACTGTTGTGTTTATCTTCAAGTGCTCTTGTCACATAGTCATGTTTTAGTTCTATTGTCTTAGCTGCCTGCTGTCCTGTTTGAATGTTAATTTGATGCGCAGGTTGTTTTATTTGTGGTGGAACTCATTACGTGTAGAAGCTAGGTCAGATCCTGGTATTGTTTTATTAACATGTCAATTTATATAGTACTATTCCCAAGCATTATGAGTGCATCATTGAGTTTGCAGGATGTTGTACTTATGTTTGGAGTTCACTTCTTAGGACGCTATGTCCTTATATTGCTTTACCTTGATTAAGTTCCAGTTTCTGTAGCTTTGGTACTTGCATCCTCGGTTTGGATATGTGTTCACTTGCTCTGTTCTCCAACATTAGGGATGTGGCCGGAACCAAGTTTTGCCAGTACACGTTTTTTGTCTAATGCTACGATATCTCCTGGACATGCTTTTAATAGATCACAGCAGTTTATCCAAGTACATTACAGTCTTCACGTTGTGACATTTCTTTTGTGTATTGTTTCGAAGGTTCGATATCGTTGCATTATCGCAATATCAGTCAATGATTCAATTTGTTGTTGGCTTTCGTCTTTAAAATCGTCTTACAATTATTTCCTCTCCGTGGCTTCTTCTTCTATCCATTATTTTTGGGGTTGCAATGATATGACATATCATAATATTCATCAGCCAACTATTAAGTCCCTACATGATCATTTAATTATCACTTTTAGTTTATTCAATCATCGCCTATTGTTTTTATCCTATATTGTTGAATGCCTTGTTTGTGGCTGAGATCCCTCGACCAAGCTGTTCTCTTGCCATGTAATTCTTACAAAGCATACTTCTGGGAAGTATCGTCTGAAAAGAAGACAAGTATGTGTCATCTGCTTGTTTATTTATGTATGTTTTAAATGTTGCTTCCTTTCCTTTAATTTTGTTTGTTGACATGTGGTTTTTCGTTATGTACGTCTGCCCAGTCTGATGTCTGCTCTTTGTGCAGGCGGGTCCAAGATGAGGACACCCTACCGGGCCGATTGCTGGCATACCGGGCTGGGGCATGGCCTTGTGTCAAAGGGCGACATGACAATCGCTTGATTGCCTCAACATTGTTTGTCACAAAGGCTTTCTTCTTGAATGAATGAATTAATGAATGAATAAATGAATGAATGAATGAATGCATGCATGCATGCATGCATGCATGCATGGATGGATGGATGGATGGATGGATGGATGGATGAGTGAATGAATGAATGACTGACTGCCTGGATGGATGGATGGAGGAATAAATCAATAAATAAATGCATTACTGAATGCAATGAATTACTGAATGCAATGAATGAATGAATGAATGAATGAATGAATGAATGAATGAATGAATGAATGAATGAATGAATGAATGACTGACTGCCTGGATGGATGGATGGATGGATGGATGAATAAATCAATAAATAAATGCATTACTGAATGCAATGAATTACTGAATGCAATGAATGAAATGAATGAATGAATGAATGAATGAATGAATGAATGAATGACTGAATGAATGAATGAATGAATGAATGAATGAATGAATGAATGAATGAATGAACTAATGAACTAATGAATTAGTGAGTGAGTGAGTGAGTGAGTGAGTGAGTGAGTGAGTGAGTGAGTGAGTGAGTGAGTGAGTGAGTGAGTGAGTGAGTGAGTGAGTGAGTGAATGAATGAATGAATGAATGAAATGAATGAATTTCTTGAATCATTTGGATGACCAGAGTTTGCATTCAAAGCAAAGGTGGGTTGCGAATCGCCTTTCTGGGCCGTTTTCTGAACGGATGCAGCATAGTCCTAATTCCAACCTGAACTGTTTTTGCTTGTTTGCGACGGTGTAAAGACCTGGTTGCTTGTGTGGAAGCCAGTTATGGAGTTGGAAGCCAAGAAGAAACCGGCATGAGTTGTGAATGTCTCACATGTAGGATCCAGCAGGCACTGTTGGCACTCGTCTCTCAGAGGGCTTCATTCATCCCAGGATTTTGTTCCATCCACATTAGTAGGGATTGCATGTTTTCGCGTAACGCGCGTTTTGGGGTCGGGTCAGCTTCTTCCAATCTGCAGGCATGTTTTTTGTCGCACGTTTGTTTCACGCGCGCAGGAGTGACGTGGCAGCCTACTTCTCTGAACCACAGGGACAGAAATCGTCTTGAGGTTCAATATCAATGAAAAGAAGTAGGACACATGAGCTTTCCGCCGAGAGCACAATCCTTCAAGGGCGCAACACCAACATGTGAATGTGCCACGGGCTGCCATACGTCTCATTGAATGCGACATGATTCTGATGTTGTTTTAGTCATTACGCAAAAGGCCAGCCTCTTTTATAGCTATACTGATGGGTTCTTGTTTGGACAGGCTTGGGCATATAGGGCAGGCAGGCCTATTTTTCCAAGTTGCTACAGAGTTCGTTGGGTCACTCGGCCACCTATGCTTCCTCAACCTTGTTAGGGATTGAGACACTCCCGGCTTGAAACGGGTGGGCACGTTCACTCCGGTTTGCACTCGTGGGTCCCCACAAGACAGCCGCCAGGACGGCGCGAGGGGACGGCGGGTGGGAACTCTGACTGTGTGTACTTCTTCGCGACATACCTACATTCAAAAGTAGACCATCGCAGGCAGGATAATAGTTGTCCCCCAATCATGTTTCTGCTTTATTTTAATGGTACATAGCGCGTTGCGCTTTTGAAGCTTGAGAGCGTTGTGTCATGGGCAGTGAGTTATGGGAGTTTGCAGTTCCCCAGCCCCTGTCAGCACAGCCTTCGCCCGGGAGCGTCGTTTTGCTTGCTAGGAAGCCTCCAAAGGAGGTGACGGGTCATTTCCTAGAGACTTTACTAAAGCAGAAAGAGTGAGGCGATTTCCGCAGAGAAGCACGCTCTCAACTCCTCGACATACGAGACTAGCTTGTGCAAGTGTTCTGTGTGTGCGTGTGTTTGCGGGTGCTCACGTGTGCGTGTGCGTGTACGTGTGTGTGTGTGTGGTCTGTGCGTGTGCGCGTTGTGTTTGTGTGTTTATGTGTTTGTGTCTTTGTGCCTATGTGTCTATGTGTCTATGCGTCTTTGCGTCTTTGTGTCTTGGTGTTTGTGTGTCTTTGTGTCTTTGTGTGTGTGCTTCCTTCGTCATGCGTTTGGGCAACAAACAGGATCAATGTCCAATAATCTCAAGCGTGCTCCAATCCGCCGAACAAGTCGGTCGTGCGTGCAGCGCTTATTTGGGCATGCGCCATATTGATTTGACTCGGCATAGTGCAACATTTACGACCATGTATATAACTTCCATTTGCCTGATAATATTGTTTTTCCCCTGTTGGTTTTAAACGGAATCTATCGCTGCTGATGTTGTTGTTTTTTCCAGTGGACTTCGGCAAATGGAAGCACAAACTCCGGGTTCCAGGTCTTAGCCGAGGTCAGTGATGTCTATGCATGTTTATTTCGTTTCCAGACGGGGAGTCGCAAGTCTCACGAAGCTTCGAGTTTTATGAGCTCTGCGGAAATCGTTTTTCTTCTGTGTGCGTAATCGAAGGCTGTAGCCAATGGTCTCCAGTGGGACGGACGAATCTGAGAGGACTTGCGACTGAGCAAACGGAATCCTTCTGATGTTTGAGTCAGCTTTCGGGCTTAATTAAGTGCCATATGTCAGGAATGCTACGCACTAGTTGACGGTCTTGAGCAGCTAGGGGCCGCCGTGATTTTCAGGAAGCCAACACTCTAATTCTTTGCGATACCGAAAGTCCTCTACTTCACAGGCAGGCCGTGAGCCCGCGCCAAGCCTGCGAAGTGACGAAGTCGCCGTCACTGTTAGTCACTTTTGTTTTGGTTAAAGGGGTGTCCCCAGAATTGCTGGTTTTCTTTTTGGTTTCCCTTTAACACTATCCAAAAAGGGCACCCTCAAGACGAAGACACCCATATAGCCTGTCCGTTGTTTGTGTCTTGGCTGGTTGGCTTGGTGCTGGCGCAGCGTTGCCCATCGCGGAAAGACGCAAAAGGCAGCAGCCTCTCAAGTGAATGCGACTTGAGCCACACAAGATCTGGGACAAGCCCAAGCACAAAATGGATGCGGCCGCCCTTTTTAATTCTTCACACAATCTTGAATACATCATTTTAATACGATTTTGATTATGACTCGCTTGAGCAAAGTGGCCTGCGAGATGAAGGAGTCGGAACATGCAATCTTGACTGGGGTTGTTGGGTACGTTAAAGCCAAACTTAATCAGGATCACAAGATAATGCTGCGGGCAATTATTCAGTCAATGATGTGGTCCCTTTATTTTAGACAATGCAACTGCTACCCTCCCTGCCATAAACACAGACGCTCTCACTTAATCTGCTGAAAGACAGCTTTGACTGCAAAGTGGCTTCCAGTAAATGTGTAGCATTGGAGTGCTTGTCGATTGAGCAGTGCGTTGCGGAGCACTCGTGCTTTGAGAGCTTGTTTCGCTTTTCAACAATCATGCAATCATGCCTGTGTCATTGAACAGAGGTTGCTGTTGAAGGTGGACATGAATGCGGCACGGCAAGTCTTTCAGTGATGGGCGTTTGCCTGTGTATTTTCAATTGGGACGGACGTGTAGCCGTTCCGTTGTTTGGCCTTGTTTCGGCCATCATGGTTCCTGCTTTTGCTGCTACCACACGCCAGACTTGGATTGTCAGACCTATCTAATAGGCCTGGCCTGAGAGCTTTGCGACTATCATGTGGTGAAAACGATCAGCTGCGACTTATGTGCCACTCATGTCGCTGTGGTTTAGGGAATGTGTTTCACAATCAGGAGAGTGTCCCACAGCCCAATGTGGAACTTGAACCTCGAGACAGCTTTTATGTTCCACGAGGGCCTTCTGTGTTGTATCTTCAAGCCGCCGTCTTTGAGCTTACTGTGACGCACTCGACAAAAGCAGGTTTGATGGACCTTGAGGTTCAGTGATCGCAAGTTTTCACCGGCTTTTGTTTTTGATGGGAGGGCCCATGGCGGTTCATGATCGTCTGCAATGCACAACTCTGATTGACATGAAGCCCCAGAATGAGTTGATTCTTTCCGCTTGCACTTTTGTTGGTGGGATGATACTTGAAGGGGCTGTTTCTTTTCCGCCCAGCACCAATCATTCCACATCTGAAGGCGCTACAAATATACATACATATATATATATATATTTTGAGAGAGTGCCTTTTGTTTGGTGTTGTTTAAATGCAACCAAAAGAACAGCCACAATTCCTGGGGAGGTCCAACCTTAAAACAAGCACACCCATAGCATTTTGTGTTTGGTTGGGGGGTTCAACACTTTTGCAGGTTTCACCGTTTTGCTCCGCATACCACGCGTCCTAACGTGATCGAGGCCTGGATACACCTTTTGGCAGCCCTGCAAAGTGCCGGAACAGGACGCGGATCGATGGCGGATGGCTGGCGGGGTGGGAGAGGTTGCTTCCATTTGCCGAAATGAGTTTTTGTTTTTGGTTTCCCCTGTATGTTTTAAAGGAATCCGAACATGGTTTCTCTTGTTTTTGTGGTTTTTCCTGGTTTTAAAGGGAATCTGATCATGTGTTCTCTTTACTGGTTTTTGTTTTTTGCTTCCCCTGGTTTTAAAGGAAAACTGACCATATTCTCTCTCTTGTTTTTGCCGGGGGGGCTGGCTTGGATCTTAGGAGCTGGTGGAGACTGCGAACCGATGGCCCGCCCAGGCGTTAGGGAAGACAAAATATATTGGTTTTGCTCCCGAGCATTTGAGAACCCAGTTGAGCCACAATCAAAGCCCGGGTAGATGAAGGTTAGTGAGGGACAATCCCAACCATAAATAGTTGCGGCCGCCTTCTTAATTCTCTACATGGGTCTGGGTAGACCATTTGAACACCGGGCTTTGATTTTGACTCAGTTGGGACTGATCCTGTGCTTGACGATTGGGTCACTGTGGCTGTCAAATCTATTTTTGTATTTATGTCTAAGCTGGGGTGTGCAGGGCTCCATTCGAGAATTTGCGACAGTCTTTTGGGGATGTAGGTCTGAAAGGGCAACTATTCCGTGTTGCTTGCCATCAGCTACCATGTCACGGGATCATTAAGCTTGCCTTAGCTTGTTCTTGATGGTAGACTCAGCGCATCGACACAATGCACACCACACTTCCGGTTTCCCACCTGTAAGGCCGATCTTACATTGGTCGTTGCCACTGGTTTGCGAAGTAGGAGTCGCACATGGGTGCGATGTTCTTGCGGGGACCCTCCCAAACAGGGTTTCCTTTTGGTTTCCCCTTAACTGGGGTAGACTTAGGATACATTTTACCAGTGACTCAACTTGAAGGAAACAATAAAATAACAATTTACACCCAAGGTGGTTCTCCGGGTAATAACCAACATCTAAAATAAGTCTGAACTTGAACCCAGAAAATATACATTCTATAACTGGGCCTAACTCTAATCATGTTAACACAATCCGACCAGGCACCGGTCGCGCCGTGTAGCGCGACTTTTAGGCACTGCGTTTTCGCCATCCGCCAGGAGAACCGCACCAACAACGTGGAAGCGATGCGTCGGGCGCTCGAGTGCAACGCTCCGTTTGCGCTGAAATGGCTGTGGGTGAAAAATAGGATAACCCCAAAATGGCGCAAGCCCTGGTAAATGGAACCAAGGACTAAAACCTGCGGTCCTTGTTTTATTTTGACCCATACCCAAATGGGTACGTGTCAAAATGGGGGGGGGTGGCAATGTTGGGCGTTCCTTCAGTTGTTTTGCCTTGAAACATTCTTTGATCAAGTCAGAAAAGCCGACAACCGGACTACCCTGCGCAAGGTTGGCATGAACCGCCTGGCGGTGCAAAATCCCAGCCCTGGCTACAGCTTCCCTTTGTTGAAATGAATATGTTGTATTTCCACTCTAAGGGCGTTGAAGGGAAGTTCCCACTACTGGACATATTTTTTTTCAGGAGGCGAAACCAAATGACGGGAATCCAGAATTTCCCTTTGTCGGACCTTCATTCAGAAAAGGAAGTCTAGTGAGCTCTGGTTGAACCGGGCAACACAACAAAATCAGTCTAGCAGTCTAAGGGTGTATTCCCCTTTCTCTTCACCCATCGATCATCGTTCTCTTTAGAAACCACACAATTTCCCAGAGGATTGGCACATTTGTTGAGAAGCATCCCTGAAGAGAATAGGGAAGGTACGGCTTGAAGTGTTGCATGGGCTTGTTTAGATGAACAGCTGTCGACTGGTGTCTTTGATTGGGGCCCTTTGACCATGTGAAGCCAGCGTGAGGTCGTCCGAAGTCTGGCCTTTGCACCCGCCCGAAGCTGCACCACAGCAGTTCTAGAGCCGGATTCGACACATGCGAGGACTTCAGAGAAAGGAGGCTACGACTTTCAATGGCCGGAACACTCAAAATCCGGTGGCTGGAGATAAACTCATGTAAATGATGGGGAATCATATATATATATATATATGGGACAACTAGAAGAATGAACGTTGAAGCCACCCCAAAAACCGATCTCCTCACCTCTTTGGCCATGGCAGATTCCAATGTTGCAAGTGGCAAAAAGAACGATTCATGCAATTTGCCGCAGTTTGCTGGATTGTCCTGGATGCGCCTGGACCCTCAAATTTCCTTTAAACACTTGTTATTGCCCCCAAAATTATGGGGGGGGGGAATTTTTGTTTTTGAGGGCAGTTGGAGGGTTCAGGTGGTTAGTTGTTCATTTTTTAGAGGCGTGGTTTTCCCCTTCTCTCCCGGCGCGGAAATGCGCCCGGAACGTGGCGCAGCATGCCATGCGGCCTCTGCGTCGAGCGAGCGCGAGCCTGGTGCCCGCCTTTCGCCGAAAGGAGTGGTGGGCTTTTTGGCAGTGCCAAGTGGCGCGAGACCCATGAACATACTGTGGGTGAACAGAATGCTGCACCACTTGAAACCATGAAAAAGCACTGATTGTTTGGTATTTACAGGGGAATCGAAGCATTCCAGGGGTTCTTATTAGGTCGTGCGAAATGGATTTTGTCCATCCGCAGTAGCGGTGTCCAATTTGAGTTGGTTTGCTTGGAAACAGCCCCAGATGAATATACGACTACACCAGGGCCATCTGTTTCAACACCAACCAAAAAGGACACCTATGTCCACGACGTTCCCTAGAAAGTTCTCAATTCACTTCGAGACTCATTTTGTAATCGAGATTCTTGATTTGTCCAATTAAGCTACATTACAAACTGGACATAAGGAATCTAGTTTGTGAGTTATATTAGAGGAGCGGGGAGACCCAACACCGAAGGAGGACAGAGGAAGTATATGAGTTTAACCACATGGAACCTCACACCACCCTGAAAAATGGGATCTTGCTCCGAATTTGTGGTGTTTTTTTTGTTTTTAATATATACTTTTTCTGGGTAGTTTGAGGGTCCAGGCATATCATTCCGCGCCCCGAATCGGCCCTGCCGCCCACGCGTCCCTTTGGCAGGAGCCTTTTGTGCCGAGTGCAGTTACACTACCGGCGCCCTGTACAGTGGATGTGTCAGAGCAGAAGAAGGCGTGGCTTCTCAAAAGTTGGTTCCCAGCATGGCACCGTGGTAAATGGAAACAGAGACTAAAACCTGCATATTTCACCCTAGCTCTTTCACTTTGAGGCATACTTGTTTTTTTTGTTGCGGGGGGTTGAAAGGGAAGCAAAAACACAAACTACCTTTTTGGAGGGGTCCCCCCAAAAAAGACACCAATGCAGAGTTGGTGTAAGGCAGGCGTGTAAGGCAGGCGTGTAAGGCAGGTTTAGGGTTTAAGGAGTATCATTTCGGGGTAGTCCGTTGGATCCCATTTCAGTTTGTGGAGTCTCGGCCGCTCTCGTTTTTGAGCTGAACAAAGTTGGCCGCAGAGTTGGGCCGCATGGCTGCGGGTGTCCTCACTTGACGCCAAGGGAGGTTTAGAACCCCATCGGTCGGCAACAAGTTAACAGTGGTTTTTTGCAGTTTTCACTTTTTGAGGGAAAAGCTTCACTTGCTTCGCCTCGATTTGGTCAAAACTTGGGTGAGAAAAATGCTGTCAACCCTTACGTGGATTTTGTTTGCAGTCTTCCCTTGAAAGCCAAGGGTCATGTAGGATCCTGAAGGAAAAACACTTGCGATAGTAGAGGCCCCTACTATGGACGAACTCCTGCACCACACCATGGCAAACCATTGTTTGTTGTTATTTACGTTGGAATCATCATTCCAAGGTTTCTTAGGTGCGAAATGGATTTCGTCCATCCACAGTATCATTAAAGGAGATGTGTAACATTCCCATCCAAGGCACAGATCCCCAACTTCGCCTCGGCCAGGGCCTTTGGCAGCTGCTGGGCCGCGCGAAAGCGCAGCGAGGCGCCGACGAGGGCGCCGCGGAGCGCAGTGGAACGGGCGGCCGAAGTGAATCAAGCCAACTCTTCAAGTACGAGTTTGGACCTCTATGTAAGCCACAATCAAAACCCGGGTAAATGATGGTTAAGGGACACTCCCAGCCACAAATAGCCGCCGCCTTCTTAATTCTTTACGTGGTTCTGGGTAGACCATTTTAAGATCGGGTTTTGATTCCGACTCATGTGGGTTCGCATTTGTTCACTTTTTGGGGATCGGTTCAAAGGCATTTGCTGGTGTCTCGCATAGAGAATCCTTGAGGTTCCTGGGTGGAGGTTAGTGACGAGTCTAGGCAACTGCAGGTCTGTGCTTCAAATCATGCTTCCGAGGAGCCTTGGGGGACGTGTTTCATGCTGGAGTCACGTCTTCTTGACTTGCACATGAGAACCTTTTGTCTACTGGCTGTCCCATTCACTTCCTCTGGCCGAGAACACGAGGGCACCTGGACCCTCAAAATACCAACTTAACAATGAGGTTGGGCAACCCAAAATTATGGTTGGTGAATTCCCTTGACAATTGGTTTTAGCCCCAAACATATCGTGGGTGAATTCCCTTGACAATTGGGTTTAGCCCCAAACATATCGTGGGTGAATTCCCTTGACACTTGATCTTAGCCCCAAACTTATGGTTGGCGACATCCTTTTCATGGGTACCTGGAGTCTCCACGACCCTTTAAAAATGGGTCAATGACCCTATTGTTTTGGGCAATGACCAACCATTTTTTAAGGGTCATGGAGACTCCAGGCAGTTTGAGGCTGAAGAAAATGATGGTTGGTGAATTCCCTTTTATGGTTTTTTTGAGGGTGATAGTTGATTGTAGCCCCCAAAGTTATGGTGGGTGAATTCCCTTGACAATTGAGGTTCCATGTTGGAGGGAGGGTACTTGGCCCCTCACATGTCTGTGAACTCTCAAAATTCCCTAAAAAATGGGTCATCGCACCAACATCAGAGGGTGAATTCACTTCTTTTTCTTCTTATTTTTTAACGGGTAGTTTGAGGCTCAAGGCACCTGGATCCGAGGTGAGGAGCTCATCTTCGGCGCGAAGCAGCTCAGCAAGGCCTTCGTCCTGGCGGGGGACCTGGGGGCGTCTGCGCAGCTCACGGAGGATCGTGAGCGCACGGTGGGGTGGGGTGGGTGGGTGGGGAAGGGTTGGGTGGGTGGGTGGGGGGGTGGGTGGGGTGAATGGGGTGGGTGGGCGGGGGGGGTAAGACAAGTTGCACTTACCGTGGCCCCAAGGCATGGAGGGTTTGGATGGCTTTGAATTTTCCTTGATTTGGCGGAACCTGCATGTCCAGCAATGCGAATTGTAGAAACAATTTGCCCAGGTAGAACATCTTTAGGCAATCTTTCTATGCAAGGAAGCTTTCTGCGGAGGGCACTGTGGACAAGACATGTTGGGCATGCAGCACTTAGTGGGAAATGTGGAAAGCACCCTTCAAGGGTGCTATCCAGACAACTACTGCAACCTTCCTGCAAAACCTGATACCTGGATGTTCAACCTACTTAGTATGTGGGAGATAGCCATGGTAGATAGCCATGGTTATGACTCAGCCAACCCCAGTTATCGCAGTAACCATACTGACGACACCTTTTCTTATTAGGCTGAACCTCCAACTAACAAGCAGTTTGGGCGCTTGAAAAGGAACCAAGGGACAGTGGTTCCGCCTTTGAGTGGTCGGGGAACGCGCTTTTACCTTTTGCGAGAGAAAAGCACTCACTCCCGGACTTCCGGAACTTTCAATTTTTTGGGAAGACCATATGGGTGGTACACAAAAAATATCGGAGCTTTTGTTGGCCAATCCACTCCGCAAGTGAGAGCAACCCGGTGGCCGGGTCTTTGGTTTCTGGAGGAGCCATGGCTACTCTTGCTGGAAGAGACCTTCCGGCTTGCGGAGAAATCACAGCTGGATGATGCGACGCGGCGAACAAAGTACAACATTTTTCGGAGTCTCCAGATGGCTGGTTTCCCCAAATCAGTTTCGATTATATTTGATTTCCCGAAAAATGCTGGCTTCGCTAACGTACATATGTGTTTTGTGGGTCTATTTCTGCCTATATAGTTTCGCTTCTCGGTGTTGCCCAATCTGGTGTCCCTGGCAAAACCACCAAACTCCGTTTGCTTGACTTTCACGCATGCGGTGAAACGAGCTCGGGGCTCCGTGTTGTGTGTGGAGTTCCTCGTTGCATGGCATCCCCCCAGACTCTCGTCTCACGGCATGTGGCGCGACTCGCTCGACCGCCGCCTCCCTCGCCTCGCGCGCCTCGCCTCGTCGACCGCGACGTTTCGCCAGGTGGCCACAATCAAAACCCCTTAGATGAAGGTTAGCAAGGGGCAGTCCCAGCCGGAAATGGTTGCGGCCGCCTTTCTAATTCTTTACATGGTTCTGGGTTCACCATTTTTGTACCAGGTTTTGATTGTGACTCAGGTGGCCATCATGGTGGGCTGTCAAACCCTGCACCGCCTGCGGACCAGCGCCTTCGCCGCTGGCAGGTCCGGCCCCTCCACGAGGCTCCTGGCGCAGGCGGGGCCGCCAAAAGGCCTGGTGGCGTTTTTCGGGGGAGACCTGCCCGAAAAGGGGGGAGTGCTCACCATGCAGATTTTAGGTGGGGTGTGAGTTTCCTGAAAAACAAAAAAGGAAGTATATGTTTAAGTGGTTGGCGCGGTTGAGGTTCTACCACCTGGCTGGGGATTATGGTCAGGCATGCATAAACCTTCAGCATTTTGTTGGAACCAAACATCAAGGAGACTTGAGAGGGAATCCACTACCCCCAACCGACTAGTACCTGTTTAAGGGAAAATGGACATATAAAAGTGGTTTGGTGTGGATGTACACTTTCTCCCACCCCTCTTCCGTGCTTGCCATACTGGGAGCTCCATGCTATTTGTTGCGTACTTGGCCCTTGAGAATGGGATGCGGTCAAACTCTCTATGGGTGGTTTCCTGAATTCTACTTGCATGTATCAACAATAGATGAGCAGCCTTTGGCAGGATCCTATTTAAAACCCTACCCCAAAACACCTCGAAAATATAAAACCCCACCCCAAAACACCTCACACATAAAACCCTACCCCGAAAAGAACCTGCAAGAAGAGAAAGCCGCGGGTCCACACGACCCGTGGGTTTGGGAGCTTCCCACGCCTCACTTCGGCGCAGGTCTTCGTGCCGGAGACGCTGCGGCGCCTCTCGAAGGGCAAGCTGCGGCGTCTGGCGGCCACGGTGAGTTGGATGGCCCGCGCTTCGGCGGAGCGGGAGGCGTGGGGGTGGCGCCCCCCCAGGTCCAGCTGGGTGCCGTCTTTTACCGTTTCTATTTTGGGGGGAGGGTTCCCCTACTAGAATAGGCGAGTGAAAAAAGTTGGCACCCTTATTCTATATAACCTGTCTTCTGGAGGACCTAGCTTCTCGTTCTGGGGCTGGAAAAATGGGAAGCCCCAAAATGGCCCCTTGGGAAACGGAAACAAAGACCAACACCTGCGTAGCCCTGACTCTTCAGTTTTTGCCACACCCATTTGGGAACGGATCTTTGGACTTAAGCAAAGCTGCTTGAAACAGCGGGGGATTTTTTCCGAATTCCCGCAGCCGGGTACCTTGCGAGGTTGGGGTGAGACTGGGTACATCGCAAGGCACCCCGAAAAGGTAGCGAACTCGCCAACCATCTTTGTGAGCTTAAAACGGAAGCCAACGGGATGCATGGGTGGTTCTGCCTGGTGTCATGATCAGGTTGTAAGGCTAAACAACTACAACTAGTAGCCTCCAGTGAATGAGTCTTGGGTGCTCTAGGAACTCTAGGAATGTCGACCCCGGATTGAAGCCCATGAATGCTTCTGAGTCCGAATCATCCAAGGCTTCGCTTCTAGAGTTCCAACTTCCGTGTAAGGAAGCCACAGAAGGGCTTCCATTTGCTTAAGAATATGGTGATCTTCAAGGAAATCTGTCGCTACTTGAAATTGTTTGATTTTTCCCAGTCGACTTATATTCAAATGGAAGACCTGGAGTCTTTGTGACCCTTTAACAATGGGTCAATGTCCCCATTATTTTGGTTGACGACCCCATTTTTTAAGGGTCAGAAGGAGACTCCAGGGAGGGCCTTGAGTGAAGCTGTCCAGGGTTTGAGCTGAGGCATGGCGGAGCAGGTTGAGGGCCACCCATCCCTTCGCCGGCAGATCGAAGATCTGGTGGTGCAGGCGGCGGAGGAGTTGCCGGTGCGCAAGGAGGACGGACAGGTTGTACGGTTGTCACCGATTTAGCCCAGAACCCCAGAGGGTCCCCCACCCAGAGGCTCTTTTTACCTTGGACCCATCATCGTTCTCTTTCCCATCCAAGTACCCTCTAAGGAGGTACTTAGACCTCTTTTTACCCCCCCAGACGCCATCCTGAGGTACCAAGGGACCCTCTGGGTGGGGGTGAACGTTCCCCGGAAGGGGTAAATGTTGCCAAATTCGATGCGAGTCGGTAAGCCTGTATAATACCCCCACCCTCGTAAAGAAGGCATGCAGTTTATTGATTGAGGCAAGCCTCAAGTTATACCCAGTTGCCCGGTGGATTCCGCCCCTTTTTTCAACTGTGATTTTTGGGAAAGGGCTCCACTTTCAATTCAACCAACCAAAAAACGATGCCCTCCTTTTTTCCCATGGAAATCCACTGGGCATCTCAGTATAGAATCACAGGAAACTGTTAAATGCCTTACCGCAAGTATCTACCTGGAGTCTCCATGACCCTTGGAAAATCATTGGTCATTGCCCAAAATAATGGGGTCATGGATCCATTTTTAAAGGGTCGCGCAGACTCCAGGTACCTGTATAGTAGGTAACCAAGAACTTGCCACCCGAAGACCAAAATCGCCAGTTGCCTACTGGCTTTTCGGTGTGACCGGCCATTTTCTTCCGGCCCCGGAGGCCCGGAGTCCCAGACCCCACCGGAAGCCCCACCTCGCGCGCCCATCGATCCGACTCGAGGCGGGCTCGGCGAGCGGCCGGGAGGTGGGCCTCGTCTGCGAGGCCTTGAGCTTGCTGCGGCTGAGGAGCGACCTCTTCCTGCGGTACCTGCGGTACCTGCTCCGCCAGGAGCTCTTTAAGCTATTTCTGGCACAAGTGGGGGGCATTCACCAAGATTTATGCTGGGAACCATGGCATGTTTTGAGAGCCACCTAGAAAAGCAACTGTGTCGCAGCTGTCACCAATCCATTCATGTTGCTGTTCTCCCCTCTTGTACCAAGACGTACATCGTGTTAGCTGTGAAACCAGCCACAGGGCAATCAGTAACGTCCCCACCCAAATTCAGGCCACAGGCTACTTCAAAAACCTTTTTTGGGGATCACATTTCCGACAGAAATCCCAGTGCTCTCCAAATGTGACAATGTGTGGTTTGTTCCGCAGTTTCTCGGCACTCGTGGTTCCACCAAGCACCCCGACAACGGCTTGGCCGAATATTCGGTGCAGGTTGTTGTGGGAAACCATGAGCCCAGTGGCAGACTTTCTCCTTTTTTGCGCGGGTTCCCCCAACAGGCCCAAAACGGGGTCCTGGACCTTCTCACTTCTTTTTTGGCAGATGCTCCCCCCCTTTTCCAGGGCTCAGATCCGGAGACATTTGGCCGGCCATCCTTGTTCTACCCTTCGGGTCGCGTGAAAAATGCCGCTGGAACCCACACCCACAGATCGCCGCAAGCGCCGCTCGAGCCGAACGCCTCCAGCGGCGACTTCGTGTCTATGCTGATAGTGAGAAGGCGAAAATCCCAAATATATGATACCAGAAGTTTTCTTTCGAAAGACAAGCCTCTTTATAAGGCTCCTTTATAAGGCTCCTTATCAGGGCTCCTTATAAGGCTCCTTATACAGGGCTCCTTATACAGGGCTCCTTAATAAGATACATGTTCCCCATTTGAAACATGGCTTCTTCCATCAAAATACAGGAAACTCACAATTTACAAGGCAATGTTCAGGTGTATAATGTAAGGATCCCTGTTATAAGCCTCCTTATCAGGGCTCCTTATCAAGGCTGCCGTAGGACTGGGACTCGGTGTGGAGCCCCAAGTCCCTGAAAGACGCCGCGCGCTACCTGGCGCTCTGCGAGTGCTCGGACAAGAGGGCCTGGCGGGCCCTGGCCCTGCGCGTGGACAAGGAGGGTTCGGGGAGTCGGGCCGTACAGGGCTAGGTCCCCCAGCTAGGTGCCCTTTTACCGTTTCATTTTTGGTTGGGAGAGTTCCCCTAATTACTAAAGTAGAAAAAGGGTACTCTGATTGTAACCTCTCTACTGGAGGACCTAGAGGGGGGAACCCTCCATTTGGCCCAAGTTTTCTTTCCGCTGCAAACATCACCTCGACGCTCATTTTGATTGGGCGTTTTTTTGGGTCGTATAGCAGAAGAGTCCACTGTGACCCGATTGAATCCACATGTGTTAAAGTTAAACCAAAGGGACATGATTGTATATTTGGGGTCCCATGTCTCAGAACCCTCCTGGGGGGGGAACAAGCAACAAGTGGCACGGTAGCTACTGTGGCGGATGTTCTTGGGTCGGCTCAGCAGCCACTGATCACACGCTCAATGAATAAAAAGTTGGGCCCACCATTTCAGGGCACAGCGTCCCACATTTCAACACCATCCCTGTTTCTGCGCTTGGAACAACAATCTGTAGCTGCCTGCCAACCCCCAATCAAAAGTAGCTCGGCCAGGTTTACGTCATCCACTCTGAGAGTAGACGAATTGTATCATTGACAGCTTAGCCGCGTTACTACCAGTTATGCACATCAGATTTATCCAGAGGAACCCAGCAATCCTAAAATAACCCGAGAGTGGATGCATGTGTGTGTGTGTGTGTTTGTTGTGAGGGTACTCTTTTCAGCTGGTAACCATAAGGAACGCCACAGTTTTGGTGTCTTCTTACATTGACACACGCACACACCTGAAGGTTGACATGTTGTCCATTTGGTCCAATGCGTCCACAGCTCAACCGATGTTGACCAGTTGGGAGAAACTGCCATATGCAGCTTTACGTAGTTGCACCACTGGCAATAACTTGGATGATCACCGCAAGCGACCCGTGTGGGAAAGTGACAATTATAGAGGGAATTCCCAGACAGCGGGCTTGGTATCCTGACCCGACAGCGTGCATTTCAGGTTCTCCGCGTTGCTCAAAAGATCAGAGCAACGACTCCAGGCAACTGGTGTTCTTTTTCTTTCCAGATGCTACTTTTCTCAGACAAGAGTCATAGCTCCATACCCAAAAACATATGTTCAGAAATACCAGAGAACAAAAGCCAACCACTCACGCAGAAGCAATACCGAAGGAGAAAGAGTGCCCGGCCCAGGTCCCCTTTCTGGGCCTGAGAAAACTCAAGGAAAATCACCCAGGTGAGGGTTCCCTGAAAAACAAACAATATCTCTGGAGTACCCTGCCTTTAAAAAAAAGTGGCCATTTGCCAAAAAAAACAGGGATCACCCCCATATCCGCAAATTTGATAGGAGCCCGAGCTGTCTCCGGGAGCTTTGGCGGATCTCGCCTTGTCCTTCGGCACTGGGAAGACCGCGGTGTGGCCCGCGTTGGCGCGGCGCTTGGCGGCGCAGGCTGCGAATTTGGGAGCAGAGGAAATGGCAGTGCTGTGCCGCGCCGAAGCTTGGCGATGGATTTGCTTGGATGTCCTGCTTGCTTATTCAGTAGGTTATGACCATAGTTACAAGTCAGCCAAGCCCGGTTATCCCACTCATAGCCATCATGGTGGCAACTTGTAACCATAATACTGAATAGGGTGACCATCCGCAGGTTTGGGGTCTTGTCCAATGTTGTATTTTAGGGCGGACAATATGAGGCGGACAAAATACGAAGTAGACTCTGACTATGCTGCAGTTTTCTTTGGTGTGTGTGTACCTCTGAGTTTAGGGCCCAGCTATGACCGGAGGTGAGTACTACATTTTGCCAATCATCATTGCTGCCACATTTGAGAGCTGCTTAATTGAACTTGATGGTTTCAATTCGACATATTGACTCATGTAATTATGTTTATCGACCAGCACTTGTGGTGTGCCCGGATGCAGTTCTCCTGGGGGACGCGCACGGCCAGAATCCTACGTCCCTGTCAATGTTGTAGCATGTACACCCCGTATGTGCGTTATCTATGTGCCACGCATCGAAAGACCCCATGCAATGGCATTGCGTCCAAGTTGAACCTAAACCCCATAAAACTAAACTGAGGGCTTGAGGACAAGTTAAATGTGAAGACAAACCCTAAACTCGAGCTCGAGGTTGCAACATTAATCCCAAGCAAACTGAGGGGTCACTTTATCATAATACCCGGAGTCCATGACCCGAATCAAAAATGGTGGGTCATGACCCAAAATGGGGTCATAGACCCATTTTTGATTCGGGTCATAAGGAGACTCCAGGTAGGTGTTTAGCACACGTTTGCGATCACTGTCCCAACAACATGACTCTTCAACAGCGGGTCTCCCCCCTGAAGTACACCCATTTCATGGCTGATCCTTTGTTTGGGGCACACATTTGGCTTTTCCAATAAACCTACAGGTGAACAACCTTTTGCTCAGAGGGCCAGTTTTGGGCCCTGGCTTCGTGGCTGGTTTTCGCGGCACCTCAGGTGTTGCTACATCCGCTGGGCACCTTTGGCGATGCAGCCGAGGAGGAGCTTGCCGAGGCGCCCGGAATTTGGCAGTTCCAACACGGATCCGGGGCTTAGCGAGAAGCCATGATAACTTCCTAACTACCCTCCAAAAAAAAGTTTGCCCCATACTTTTGCACCAAAGAACAACTTTTGAGGGAGTTTTTTGAGGGTTTGGGTTCTTGTGCCTGTTTCATCTTATGTCCAGTTTGTGAGTCGTGAGTTGACAGGATTCCTACCTCAACCGGCGGCCCAATCGCTGCATTGTGCAAGCACAAACGCAATGTGCCCGAGTTGCGCCTGGTCGAGCCTCCCGTTGCAATGTGTTATCTCCCGGTGCAAAAGGGATCGTTCATTGGCAGCTTCTCATCACTGGGGGGCATCAACCATGAAAGGGTTCTGTTAGAGACTTGCCGCGCAACTGCAGCCCTGAAAAGAAAGTTGGGGAAAGAACAGCTGTTTAAAAGCACTAAAGGTATGGGCCGGCCAAAGGCATGCTAGAGGCATGCAAGCTTCTCAAGCGATCGTAATCATGTGTACTGGACTGGCGAGTGTAAGATTGACACAGCCAACCACATGGTTTCACCTTTGCGCTCTGGAAGTGTCAGTCACATGCATGATCAAAGTGCCTTTGTATTTGGCTTTGATCCATCAGAATTGCATGCACCTGGTTGACCATTCCCTCAGATCAGCTGTTCTGACAGTGGCGCAATCGTGCTATTGTCTTCCAGGGCAAATGTGCTGTATGTCTCAGAGGCAGCTAGCTTGGTGAGCTCCTTGTGCCCAGGAGGTCGGGCCCCGAAACCTCTCTCCAAATGGGTGTGGCTCAAAATTGAACTAGGGGTTACCGCTGGGTTTTAGTCATAGTACATGTTTTTGAGCCACAGCCAAATTAAATTTTAAGAAGACACGAAGGTATAATTCAGTCATGCTGCGATGTCATATCTGTTTGTGTCAGCACAAACCTTTGGAAGGATTCTACGTGTCAAAGTGGTGAGGCGGGTAGACGGACTGAAGCCTTTGCCGGTGACCTGAGACCGTGGACGCGCCCAGGAGAGGGGTTCCTATATGTTTGCTTGTTTGGTGGTTCGAAGCACCCCTGGAAGGGGTGATGATTTATGGGGAAAAAATATGTGTTGAGCAATCAGAGTGTGATAATTAACGTGTAACCATGTGAACTTGATGTCTCGTAAAGGCCAACTGATGGGGTGTTGATGTGGTCAAGTCAATGTTCAATCTCCCCTTGAGGGGAAGCCACAGGGGGGTGAATATATGTTAGAGTGTGTTTCACCCACAGCTTCCCTTCAAAGCTGGGGAAGGAACCTGTCTAAAATATCGGCACACAGTTTGCCCAAAGATGAACCAACTGACATACCTTTTGGTTTGTTTTAGTAGATGGCCGGCCATCTATTTTCCCCAAAGGACACCTGTGGCAACAGCGTTTCTCTCTCACTTTTTCCCCAAAGCGCTCCCCCGAACGGATCGAACTCCATCTGACTTCGCCTCTCGCGTCTCGCTGGAAGCCTTCGGCGCGGCTCGTAGGCGCTACTGAAATCGCTGAGTCGGCGGTGTGGGGACTTCACTCCGCAGCTGCTGCGGCCCATCTGCGAGGCGCTGCTGCGCTGGCGGGTTGCGCTCAGGAAGCCCCAGGATCGATTGGTCTCGACCGATCGAAGCCGAGAGATCCAAAGACCCGGGCGGTTAGTGTGGGAGGTGTTGTGGATGTTTGGAGTTACGGTTCCTTTTTTGTTTATGTGTTGTCTGTTGCTTAAATAGATTGTTTAATAGATGATGGCGTTTGTTTGGGGTTGATGGTAAATCGAGGAGACGCCAGCCATTTGGGGGCTCCACCAGTTGTCGAAAGCTGATACAAACCCATACTCGGAACTCAGGGTTGCGCACAATGGCGTAAGGCAAGCCTTCCCTTACAACCCCCCCCATTTCATGGGGGCTGGGGGGGAGGGAGCAGAGGGGGGAGGGAGCCCAAGTAAGCTGTAAATCAGCTTATTTACAGCTTATTTGGGCTCCCTTCCCCCTTTGCTCCCTCACCCCCAGCCCCCATGACCATTGGCCCCGGCAACCTCCCAAGGCCTTGGCGCCGGTGCTCTCTGCGCTGGCGCGGCCCTGCGCACTGCTGGCCCCCAGCGAGGCCCTGGCACCTCGGCCTTCGCGTGCGCGGGGGGCGTGGCTGGAGGCTGGTTCTCTTAGATTGCGCCTAGGTTGGTGTTCAAACATCACCCTTTTGGGGCCATTTGAAGTGAATTCCCTTTTGGATATTATAGTTTCAGGGGGAAATGTAGGGAGAAATGTAGGGAACCCTGAAGAGCGTCGTTGAAAGGATTTGGGGCCGGGTCAAAACCACCTTGAGCCAAGCGTAGGGGTTCTCCCAAGCAAAAGCACACACCCGCAGCATGAACATAGTTGCTCCAAGTCTCAGACTATCTGGTTGTCTTGAGAAACAGCAGCTGGTCCTGGCCAGTGTGTGTGTGTGTGTGTTGTGTGAGTGTGCGTTTGTTTGTCTGTGTGTGTGTGTCTTGGTTGTTTCTCTTTTTGCGGAAGTGAAGTTCGCGGAGCCTCCGGCATTTGTCATGGGTTCTCCACCCGAGGCGACCAACTCACGACACACGATTCTCGAAGGGTACCTTCCCCATTCTTTCCAGGGATCCTTCTCCGGAATCCCAGGGAAAACGGGAAAGCGGAGCTGATTTTGTTAAGAGAACGATGGTTGAAAAGAATGGACGAGGAATCAGCCCCGAGAGCTCCGTCGTTTTGGTCGCCCCACGTCACCCCGAGGCGCTGTGGTCACTGCTGGGACCTCTTGGGGTCGAGAAGAGCCCTCCACTTCTGCAGGCCTTGGCTGGGTGCCGAGGCATCCAAATGGGAACGCCGGGCGTATGCCCCATGGTTTTTTGGGCGTGTCTTGTTTTACGGTGCCCTTTTTGGATGGCTTTAACGGGCAACCAAAAGGAAACCATCCCTGTTGCTCTTTCTCTGAAAATAGCAATTTGATACAAATTGAAGGACTTTCGATTGATGGCCAAAACCAGTTGTTCCCCTGAGAGCATGCGTAACCAACGAAGGTTTCCCTGCACATAGGCGTAACGATTGGGGGGGTTGTGTGTTGGGAGTAGCCCCTTCAACCAGTTTGTTTGAGTGTATGGCCATGCTTCACATCTGGGGGAGTCTGAACACTTGGATGTGTAACCTGTTCGGTAAGTTGATTGTAACCGCGCTTAGAAGGGGGACAAGCATGGATAAAACCGGGGTTGACTGACTTACAACCATGGATATCCATGGTTACAAGCTATGTCCTGCTTGCTATTGGCAAACTGAACATCCAAGTAGGGGCTCTCGGTGTGTCAACGTGTTGGGCTCCAAGCAGCGTTATGTTTCCCTTGTTTCTTGGAACTTGTACGACCCAACTGGAGGGTCTTCGTCTTTTTCTTCTTCTTTTTTTACGTTGCCCTCATTGATTACAAGATGGAAAGTAAGGGAAGAGGCGATATGCGGAAACACACAAATACACCAGGAGCTGGCTCTTGGAGGGTAAAAGCCACCCTGGAATCTCCTTCTGACCCTTTAAACATTAGATAACCTCAGGCTTCAAGGGTCATGGAAACTCCAAGCATTGGTTTTGAAGATAACTTGCACGCCTTCTTTAATCGTTCACCCGACCCTATCATTCGGTTTAACCTCCTCGCATTTGGGTTTGTTCAACCCCCCTTCTCATTTTTTGGTTTGGTTCACCCCCCTTCTCATTTCTTCCTTTGGTTCACCACCCCCCCCTTTTTGTTCACCCCCCTCGCACCTCATGTCTTATTTGTTTCACCTCCCCCTCCCCCTCGTGCCATGGACACTTGCAGTATGTGTTGCAGCCAAACCCCAAAAAGCACCCATACTCTAAATGAAGGAGTTTGCAACATAGACCCTAAGTGTCCACCATTACCCCCCCACCCCCACCCACCCGACCACTTGGCTCTTTAAACGACTGGACGGCTCTCTCCGCCTGAGGAGTTGTCAGAAGGCGGTGGCGGAGGCCAAAGAGTTGCAGAGCTGCGTGGTGCTGTGTCCAGGCTCTGACTGGTGGCCCCATGACCCAACTTGGGTGGCTCCTTTTTGCGGGGACCCAGAAAAACATATGTGGGTTTTCTTTCCTTCTAACGGGAGTCTCCGGATCTGACCCTTGAACAATGGGTCATTACCCAAAATAATGGGGTCATGGACCCATCTTGAAAGGGTCATGGAGACTCCAGGTAGTTTCCCGTTGAAACCAACCCAAAATTTGGTACCCTAAAAAAACCTAAAAAATCGACACCCCCATGTGAAGACAGGGAAATTTGGGGACCCTTATATGCCACAATGAACACCTGGTATTAAAATGGTCCACCCCAAAAGATATGCAACAGATCAAAAGGGAGATTCATGGTTGAGACCGTTTCTTACCAACCTCCTTCCCAGGTTTTCATTGGCTCATTGGATTGGTTCCTCTGACCTTTGGAAAACAGCCCAAGTTTGCAAACAAGGACCTCGACATCCTAGAACATCCTTCCAACCTGACTTAGCGCAGCTAGCCGGGTTACACATCCACTGCACCGAAACCCGTGAGAAACGGGGCATGTCGTCCAGAAATCTTCACAGTTTTCAGGGAATGAGGGAACCTCGAAGTGAACCTGGTTTCCTTCAAGGAGCTCCCTAGGCCGAAATGGGTGGCTCGTCTTTTTATGAGTTGGTACGCTTTTTGGTTGCAATGGACACCGAAAGGCAAACCAGCCTTGTGTGTCTCGTTGCCAGGCACACTTACAACTCCCACTCCTTAAGCCTTCAGGAAACCGCAACCGCTGATGCAACACAAACCTCAAGAAAAATCATCCCTTTCTTCATTGCCATCCTGGAGGTTTTTCTTCATGGGGCTCAGGTTTCATGAATCAATGGAGGACTATCCAAACAACATATGTTTGCAAAGTAATGTCCTTGAGGGGGCGATCGATTTGTTTGTTGCCCCTTCGAAGCTTTGTTTAGGGTATTATCACTCCCTGAGCTCCTGGACTTTACAGTTTTTGAGAAGACCATGTGAGTGGCAAGCAAACAGTTGGGACTTGTTTGGCCAATCTGCTGATCAGCTAGACCTTAGTTGGTGGTTTGGATTGGTGGTTTGGGGATGTGAACTGGTTCTTGCAGAGAGCAAATGGGAAGCCCCACCAATGTCACCACCAAACAACCGATTCGGCTCCAAATCACCAAGGAGCTGAGTAGTTCTGCGTATCTGAAATGGGCGCCATAGGCTTCATCACCTGGTGCTGGCGGGCTTCCTGCCTTCGCGCGAGCTCGTGGCCTCGCTTTCGTGGCAGATGCGTAGCGGAGAGGACCGGCGTCCTTTGGGATGCCCATGGCCGCGGGTAGTAGCCAAGGCCAGGTCCAGTGCCCTTTTACCGATTCTTTTTTTTGGGGAAGGTTCCCTTATTAAACTAGACTACAGAAGACAAAAAACACACAAAAAAAAAAAACGAGTACCCTTATTCTAACCTCTCTACTGGAGGACCTAGAAGGGATGCAATGGAACTTGGGATCCACGGGGGTTGTCACCGGTAGCGACCGGAAGATCATGAGGCAGTGACTGAGAAATGTCGCTGGGACCTTTGCCATTTTGACAGTTGCTGTTGTACCTGTTGACCAGCAAACATGTTGGTTGGGTTAGAGGCAAAAGCTGACACATGTATATATACATACCCTAACGCTTTAGTTGTTTACTGGTAGAGTTTAGAGATATTGAAGACATATCCCAAGACACATACAATTTTAAGCAAGCAATCAACAAACCACGAAGAGGAAAAGCCACTCTCATTTGATCCACACTCTGCTTGTCTTTACTTCCTACAATCCCTCAGCTTTGGCTCAGGCTATGCTTGTTTTGTTCTTGGCAAAGAACAAATGTGACGAGAGGCCACTCCCCCTGATATATTATACCCCCCTCCCCGACTTGAGCATTTGGAAATTTGTGGTGGGCCATTTATTGATAGGCGAAGGGATCAATCAAGGTTTCCGTTCGGCGTTGTGCTGCCAACACCTGGTTCCTCAGATTTTATTTCACCCATTCAACTCTCAGCTCTTCAAAACCATCAAAGGGTACCAAAGAAAACCCCTTGGGCATATTTGGCGGGACTTGAACATCCCTGTTTGAAGCCCCCACATTTCGTGGTTTTCATTCTTGGTTTCCTACATACCGGGTACAGTTGGGTGAAAGAGGGCACCATTCCCAGGGAACTGAGCCATCCACCTCACCCTCCCCAGAAACAAAAACATGCCCCAAGTGGTGAACCCCAAGGCTTTCAAGGGTAGCTGACCTGACTAGGGGGTGACAAAAAACAAACACCCCCCCCGCGCCCATGACAAAATGACATGTGTTACATATACACATGTATAATATTTGTTCCCAGACCCCCCAAAACTCCCAGTGAACCAACCCCCTTTAACAGAGATGGCTCATTTTCTCCCCGGGTTTCCAGACGTCCAAAAGGTCCGGCTCCGGGCCATGTCCGTGAGGACTTCGTCACCTCAGCGCGGCTCGTGGCGCTCTGCGGGCGCGCAGGGTTCGTCGAGGAGCTCGAGCACCTGGTGCCAGCCTTCTGCGCCCTGGAGGAAGCAGTAAAACAGATCTGTCCATTGCTGAAAATAATCCATTTGCTGAAATGTTTAAACAAATCAAACAGCTTTTGTTGATTCAAAGAAGACACCTGTTGCTCTTGCGGTTTTCAAGGGAATCGATTTCGCTACTGGACATAGTTTGTCATTTTTTCAGGCGGCAGATCTTTCCAGTTTCAAAAGGAAAATGTATGATCACCCACGATAATGGCGTCTGGGATCCGCTGGGTTGTGCATTTCGAGGTCCCCGCTTGTATGATAGGAAAATTGCCCTTTTGGAGGTCTCCTAGAAAAAGATGCACAAAACAAATGGGGGGGTTGCTTCTTTGGTGTTTCTTTTGGTTGCCGTCAGCCTAAAGAAGTGCGCCGCATTGTGGTAAAGGGAATTCAAGAGGAAAACCGAAGCTATTGGGGGTCCGCTTCCTAAAAAAAGGACACGAGAATATATACCCATTTCGCTGTCACAGTGCTTCCAATTACCATTGTACACCAAATAACTTGGATGGAACCGTTCGAGGTTTCGGGGAATCGGTCCTGGTTTGGACCATCTTCCTTTTAAAGGACCCCCAAAACATCGAAGGGTTCCATGTTAATTGGCGGAGGGTACCTCTATATATATAGCAGGTAGCCAGGTACTGTTACCTCTAGGTGTTCCATGATGGCTTTTCCCAGTAATTCACTAGTATAATGGCCACTGGAAGCACTGCAACAGTGGGAAAAAATGGCCGGTCCTCTTTTTTTTAGGAAGCGGACCCCCAATAGCTTCGGTTTTCCTCTTGGTTTCCCTTTGCCACAAAAAGGGGTACCAGCTCCAAAACAAGACAAGTAACTGGAAGCCACGGAGTGTAAGCGGCACGTTCCGTCGGAAGGAGCTTCCCGGCCCAGCGCTGGGTGCCGCGCTGCAAGGCCTGGCGAAGGCGCAGTTCCGGCCCCCCAAGGCGCGGCTTCTGTTGGGGAACTTTGGAGAGCCTTTGGCTTCCATTCGCTGTAATATATATATATATATATGTATATATACATATATATATATATGTATGTGTATTTTCCCTTTTTGGTGTTCAAGGGAATAGTTGAAATGAATATGTCCTATACATTCCCCGGTTTTGGTGTTGAAGGGAATCGATTTCGCTTCTGGACATACTTGCTCATTTATTCCGGACGGCTTGGGCCTTGAACGTTTCAGGTAACCCGTCAGCTTGGACCCACCCTTGGAATGGTACCCACCAAAATGAGAAGGGTGTCCGGTTGGTTCCCGTTCAAGCCAAGCAAGGGGTAGCATCAACAAAACAGACACTGCCAGGCCCTTGGTTGGCTTGGATTGGAGGTTTGGATTTGGATTTCTTCCCCGGTCTTGTAGAGCGTAAATGAGAAACCTCTCCTTAACCGCCCAACCACCGGGCTCCAAACCACTTATTAGAGGGAAGCTGAGTGTTCGTGGCCAAGTTAGCAAGTTGCAACGGTAACCTGGGCTACAACCCACTTACTGTTGGGGGGTAACTCGGCTAACCACTTGGCCGGACATCCAACCAAAAGGGCACACTCCTGTCCACGTTGCCACGAAATCCTCCAGAGCGTGCAACTCTTAAAGGAAGGTACGTAGTTTTTTTTTGTTGTTAGTACGTATTGTTTGTTTTCTTTTGGTTCCTGGCAGTTCGTATTCGGTGTTTTTTTTTGTTTTCCCTGGTTTGCTGTCGCTGGTTGGCTTGGATCAGTCTAGTGGGAAACACAGTTCAATGCATTGTTTGGCCAGTCAAATCAGCAAATCAGAAAGGGGTAAATGTTGATTGTTGTCCTGGGTTTTGGTTTTGCTCTCCTATTGGGTCCTCTTTCTTTTTCCACCAAGCGACCAAGCCGACGTGGACGTCATTTCGCCAATGAACAGTGTTGCTTTGGGCCTCAAGATGATAAAAACCACCTCGTTGAACAGTGTCATTAGGTTCCTTTGGTTTGTTTTCCTTTCTCTTGGGTTTAGTTTCCCTATCCCTATCCCAAGATCTTAAATATGTCTGTCTACATGCCCCCAGCAGACCTTGGAGAAAAAAGAAGAAAAAAAACGGGTCTGGGGGCTTCTGGGGGTATTGGCTTCCTTTTGTTTGCCGATCGGGGCAATTCGGGGAGAACAGGCGTTGATCCGGGCGGCCCAACGGCAGATCGCCGAGCAAACGCCCCAGGCCGCTTGGCGCGGGTACTTCGCGAGATCTGAGGGAAGTCCTCGGTGGATGGGGGGGGGTGGATGGTGGTTTGGGGGTTCGAAGCCATGGCTCTTGTACCTGGAGTATGGCTCTTGTACGTGGAGACTCCTTCTGGGGTCATGACCCCAAATTGGTAGATGACCCCTATTGCTTTTAAAGAGGCAGCTGGCGAGCTGCCAGGAGTTCCGGTTGGGGACATGATAGCGACGCGGGTGGCTTGATTGAATCGATGGAGAGCTTCGGGGTTGGTGTGGGTTGGTTCAGGCAGACCAATCAGCCGTGGAACAAATGCCACCTGTTTGCGGCCCCTTAAAGGGACCATTCTAAGTGAGTTTCTCTTTGGTGATGTTGAAAGAGAAGATATTGGCACCCCTGCAACTGGAGGGTGTTCTGAAGGTGATAGCATCGGAGGACGTGGTGGTGCGCCCTTCCTAATGACCTCAAATAGGGCATTCACCTTCACTTATTGGTTGAACGTGTGTACCCTTTCCCCTCAACGACGAAGCCTGTTTGTTGTTTGTTTGTCAAGGGGAAACAACCACCCAGTTTGGGATCCCTGTATTTGTTTCCACCCTTGGGGCTGCAGCAAACAAAGGAGTCGCAGCCAAGCAACGGGGGGAATGAATAATCATGGCTCATCCAATAGTCACTCTATGCCTAGCTTTGGGTGCCGGGCCAATCAACCCAAACTCACAATGAAGTTGGCGAACCAAAGGGTTGGTTAATTATAAAGAGTCGTAACATGCTACAGAACTTCGGGCCAAGCCAATGGCCAATCCTGCACATGGGGGGTTGGTAAATATTCCCTTCGGCCCCCCCAGACCACAGGTAACTTCTCCCACTTGGTTGAAATGTCAAATATTGATCGTTTTCCACCCAATGGTCATCCCAGGTCTACCGAACCTTTACCTCAACCCCACATAGCGCCGCCCAAGCTGTGGTGGACGAAAATCACTTCGCACCGCCTAGCATGGATGAACCCTTTTTTTAATTCGCCACCAATCCCAACTGGTGAAGAATAAGAGGCCACCCATTATCACACCAACTGGTGCATTTTGCTTGTGGATCCAATGGCAAAGGATTCAGTCTTTGGGTCCATTTACAATGGCGCCATTTGGGTATGGGCCAAAATTAAACCACAGGGATAAGACCCCAGGATTTAGTCCTTGTTTCCGTTCATCAGGATTTCATTTGGGGTTAACCTTTTGACCCACGCCCGTTTTGTTGGAACCAGTTTTCGAGCCACATGGCCCAAATTTCGCCAGCCACGCGAGAGTCAGGTGGCAGCCGCTTTAGTGACCTCCCTCTGGGCGCTGGACTTCTTGCGCTCGCCAAAGGAGGTGCTGCACTCGCTGGGCGCCCTGGGCTGATGGGGCACGGTGCTGGGGTCGCTACCTGGAGTCTCCGGATCTGACCCGAATCAAAAATGGTTGGTCATACCCAAAATTATTGGGGTCATGGTCCCATTTGATTTGGTACCTGAGTCACAATCAGAACCCGGGTATTTAGCAAGGGACAATCCCAACCATAAATTGCTGCGGCCGCCTTCTTAATACTTTACATGGTTCTGGGTCGACCATTTGAATGCCGGGTTTTGATTATGACTCACCTGATAAGTCGGGTGGCTAGGTGGTGTTATCTCCTTGACCTGCTTTAGCTTCGGCTTGGGTGGAGTGAATCTCATCGTAGAAAGTGTTCTGAAAGTGTTCTGAAAGTGTTCTGAAAGTGTTTTTGTCTGGATTTTTGATAGGGGGGAGACTATTTTATTTGATTGGGGGGCCCGCACGTTTGGACTGTTTTGGGCCAATCCACGAATTGAGGAGTGCGGTCAATGGGTTTCTCAAAATAGGAGATCCCCACGCCTTTCAAGCCAGATGTTTGCCATTTGATTTCCCAATGTCCGGAGACTTTGCGGAGTGCCGATTTCACCTGGGAGGTCATCAGCGACCAAAGGTCAGGGCCCAAACGCTTGCCTGGCGTATGCATTTGGTCAGCCCCAAAAAATTGTTTGGCCTCAGACGCGGGGCAACTGCCACACTTCGCTGGTGAAGCCACTTCCCACCGTGGGGGCCCGTGGGGCAGTTGGGGCGCATTGAGGATCCCGAAGTTTGGTGCGAAGGAGGAAGAAGGAAAGGACAGAAGTTTCAGACATGCCAAGGGCTATTTCATGAGGACCGCCTGACAGTTTATCCATGGTAGGAGCCCAAGTCATAGTTGCCCAGCAATGATTGAAAAACATAGGTGAACCATGCATGTGTTTCAAAGCTTCCCCCCCCCCCCCCCCGCATTTCTTTCCGGGTTCCGGCAGCCTAGGGATCATATTTCCCTTTCAAGACCAAAATGACAAGGCAAATAGCTGGCTGCCTGCTAAAGCTTGCTTGGGATCAGAGCAAGCCAAAGAACTGGGTCTGAGTGTTTTTTTTTCCCCAACAGCTGAAAGCTTTGGGGTCTCAGCCCAGATAGGTTTCGGGGTGGTTCGGGGCGACCCTGAGCTAAGGTTCCACCAGGGTTCCACCAGCGGTTCCACCAGGGTTCCACCAGGGTTCCATCAGGGTTCCACCAGGGTTCCACCAGGTTCTGCAAGGGCAATGTGGTCTGCGGTGGTTTGCGGTGATTTGAGGTAAGGTTCCACGAGGATTCCACCAGGGTTCCACCAATTTCTTCGAGGGCTGCGGGTTCGAGGGTTCCGCCAGGGTTCCACCAGGGTTCCAGGCTGCGGGGTGGTCTGGGTGGTTTGAGGTAAGGTTCCACGAGCATTCCACCACAGCTACAAGGTAATCCGGGGTGGTTTGAGGTAAGGTTCCACGAGGGTTTTACCAGGGTTCCAGCAATTTCTTCGAGGGCTGGGGTGGTCTGGTTTGAGGAAGGTTCCACGAGGGTTCCACCGGGGCTGCAAGGTAATCCGGGGTGGTTTGAGGTAAGGTTCCACGAGGATTCCACCAATTTCTTCGAGGGCTGCGGGTTTGAGGAAGGTTTCACGAGGGTTCCACCAGAGTTCCAGGCTGCGGGGTGGTCTGGGTGGTTTGAGGTAAGGTTCCACAAGGGTTCCACCACGGCTGCAAGGTAATCCGGGGTGGTTTGAGGTAAGGTTCCACGAGGGTTCCACCAGGTTTCCACCAGCCCGTTGTGCTCCGGACGAGGGTTCCGCCAGGGTTCCACCAATTTCTTCGAGGGTGCGGCGTGGTCCGGGGAAGGTTCCACGAGGGTTCCACCAGGGTTTCACCAGGGTTCCACCAGCGGTCCGGGCTGGTTTGAGGCAATGTTCCATGAGAATTCCACCAGAATTTTACCAGGTTTTGCAAGGTAAGGTTCCATTCCAGCACGGTTCTAGCAGGGTCCCACGAGGTTCTGCGAGGGCTGCGGGGTGGTCCGGGGTGGTTTGAGGTAAGGTTGTATGAGGGTTTCAGGGTTCCACAAGATTCTGCGAGGGCTGTGGCTGAGGTTTCACAGGGTTCCACAAAGCTCTGCAAGGATTCCACACGGGTTCCACAAGGCTCCACAATGCTCCACCAAGATTGTGTCGTGCGCCCGTTGTCTGAAAAGCCATCGGATCAAGATCGCTTTGCTCATGGGCGGAACACAAAGCAAAACCGAAATCAATGGTTTTTAGCACACTTTCACTGTTTTGTGACTTGCTCACTTGCTCAGGCAAATGTTGGCTTTGTGGCAAATCAGATCACGTCGCTGCGGAACTCACGGTGCAGCAGAGTAAATGCTTGGCATTGCTGTGGGCTTTGGGTTCCAAGAATTCCACGAGGCTGCGAGGGCTATGAGGTCAGAAGGTATCCACCAAATTCTGCAAAAGCTATAGGGCAGCCCTGAGGAAAGGTTCCAGCAAAGTTTCACGCTAAGCTCCACGAAAGTTGCGTGAGAACGGTTTGCGAGGTTCACCGGGCGACAGTGCAATCGGGGCCCGCCCGATTGCACCGTTTCGGCCCGATCGGCCCCGATTGCGCCATCGCACCCCGATCGGGGCCCGACTCAGTCGGGCCCCGCCAAATGGACCAAGGAAAACCGGCGTTGAGCTATAATATGGGTGGCTGGGGTTGCACCACGGGACGATCGGGGCCCGATTGCACCGTCGGGCCCCGATCGGGTCGGGCCCCGATCGGGGCCCCGTTAATTGTACCAAGCTGGCATCGCCTATAGTTTTGCTATAGATACAGTTGCAATCCGCATGCTAAGGAAAACCGGCGTTGAGCTACAATAATGGGTGGCTGGGGTTGCACCACGGGACGATCGGGGCCCGATTGCACCGTCGGGCCCCGATCGGGCCCTGATTGCGCCGTCGGGCCCCAATCGGGCCCCGATTGCACCGTCGGGCCCCGATCGGGCCCCGATTGCGCCGTCGGGCCCCGATCGGGCCCCGATTGCGCCGTCGGGCCCCGATCAGGGCGAGATTGCGCTGTCACTCGTAGCTTTGCTTTACAAGGCGGCATCCTCAGCAACACCGGCGGTAAGGATGGTTTCGGGGCGTTCCGCGAGGATTCTGGGAGGGTGGTGCTGTTGAGGATATCGCCCGAGCTTATTTTTTTTTGGGGGGGGGTAACAAAGGGGTGATTTTTTTGGGGAGATCCCAAAATGGGTGGTTTTCTCTTTGGTGTCCCTGCAAAGCTAAAAAACAGCAAGGACGCCAACAACAAAAAGCATCCAAATTGAACAATGGAGTTCCCATGTAGGAATTACAACCATGGAGCGCGAGGTGTCAAAGTTGGTGTCTGAGCCCAAAAAGGGTACATGACCTTAATGAGATGGGTAACTACTACAGTTTACTATATTGGTGACTGCTGTGGGAACTATGGTGGAACTCTTTTGGGCAAATGGCGTAACGGCGGCTTGCAACTGGGGTCCACTGATTCTGGAATCCCTCAAGAGGGGGTGGTCCAAGAAAATCCCTCAAACTCCCAAGAAACCCAAAACGGGCTCTCAACAATCCAGCCCCCAGAATGGGCTCAGACATCAAGTGGATTGCGCGGGTGTAAGAAAACCTTGCTGGTTCTCAGTAGGGAATGCCCCAAAGTTTTGGGAATGAACCTGAGGATTCCCTTGCAGGAAACCAGAAAAGATGGACTTTTCCCGGGTCGTTCCTTGCCTATCGAACCAGCAAATGGCCGGTACTGGCTTCCATTTGGTTAAGAATATGTTTTTTTTTTTTGTTTTTTTTTTTTTTTTTTTTTTTTCTTCTGTTGATCTTAAAGGGAATCTATCACTACTGGAAAAATATGTTATTTTTATCCAGGGGACTTAAAGCAGCATGGAGGCTGGGAGTTTGATCCAAGGCTCCTTGGACGACATCTCTCAGCTCTCCCTCGGCACCCAGCTAGCGCTCTGCATCGGCACCGCGGACCGGGTGCCCGCGCATCTGCTGCCGCCCACATGGCACAGGCGCCATGCAGAAGCTCCCGGAAGGGTTGGAGAGGGACATATTCTAGGTCCCCCGCAGCAATTGGTGCCCTTTCTCACCCAACTTCGACTTCTCTCACCCAACTTGTTTGGGGAGGGTTCCCCTACTAAAGTAGACTACTGAAAAAAAAGGGTACCCTAAGTCTAACCTCTCTATTGGCGGAGGACCTAGTATTTGGAGTCTTCATGACCCTTTGAAACATGGGTCGTGTATCCACAATAATGGGGGAGGGGCATGGCCCACTTTGTAAGGGTCATGAAAACTCCGGGTAGATTTTGTACATGCTTGAGGTTTACAACGCATGCCCAAGTTTTCTAAGCGAACCTGATATACAAGGAAAACGGCAGGAAGTTTCGCCCAAATTCCCACGATTTTCGGATGCAGATGGTCCTACTCGTTTTACTTCTGGGATATCATCTGACATAATCTTACATTGTTGAAGGTTCACTGAGTTTTGGATCAAATTTCAATTCATTTTTGGTTGGGGGGGAGACGCTGAGTAGATATTGAGTAGGGCTTCTGCTGATTAATGTACGTCAATGCGGGTTCGGCAATGTCAAAGGGCAAACCTTGATATTATGATATATATATATATATATATATATACAGAGCTCAATCCAACATGACGTATATATTTCAGATATGTGTACACACCCGTGTTGGGTTCCTTGATTTGCTTTTTATATATCCAACCCTCGGAGCCCTTTGAGTTCCCGGGCGGGTTGGGTGTCGCTGAGGGTGGCTTCGGGGAGCTGTGCTTGGATCCGCTGGATCTCCAACAAGGCCGAATTGGTGGCGGGAAGTTGTGGCGCTTGGTTTGGATTGGCGTCAGGAGGCACGCTTGTTTTTTTAAGGCCGCAGTTTCGATTTTCAGGAGGCAAGCCTTAGATGGTTTCGACTGGTGGTCTGGATTTGGAATTTGAAGCCTTGGCTTTTGTGGAGGGTAAATGGGACACTTTCCCCTCAACCACCAAACCACAATTAGTGGGAAGCTGATGAGTTGGTTTGGAGGATTAGGTTTGGTTTGGAGTTGATTGAATTTGGATTACGGATATCTTGTTTTTTTTTTGTGGGTAAAACCAAAACAGACAAAACTCGAAACCACGAAACGAAAATCAATCAATCACGGGCACTGATGATTTCCTTGACTTGAATACATGTGGTTGCTGTGGTCACGCCTCTGGCCATCCGACACAGTGGTGCTGGACTTTTTTTAGTAACTTTTCGGGCAGATCAGAGTGTTACGAAGTGACACTCCGAAGAGTAAGGACAGAAAGTTTGCCTCGGCAAACCAGAAGATGAGACCGATGATTACCGAAGGGCTTCATGGGGAACTTGAGTACCTTTCACACCGGAAGTACTCACCGGATCCGCATTTGTGCCAGGGTCTAAAAAATGATCCAAGTATTTGGGGTTGGCACGGTCATGGCCTCTTGGAATTTAAACTGCGATATATACGTATAAGCAACCCGAGGCGGCCAATCATTGCTTGCAACTCTGGGTGTGTCAAAGGCAGACCCTCTCAAAGTGTGGGATCCCGTTGGCTACCCTTGACAAGACACAAAAACTGCGATGGACAAAATGCTGGTTGGGCTGGAACTCTATGAATAGTTACCAGGGTATGGACAAAGAATGGTGCCAACAGACTTCGTCCAAGCACATTACAGTACTGTGGATGGGCGAAATCTTGCAAACCACTTTGACAAAACGGTTGACACCATGGCGTTTGTTGGTCTTTTTAGGAAATCAAATCATATCTGTTGGTTTTCTTAAGCGTGCGATTTGGATTTCGTCCCATCAAGAGTTTCGGGCTGGTGCTCGGCAGGGAATGAGGAATGAACCCTATGAACCACCCCTGTGGTTTTTTAGTGAATCCCCAACACCACCGGTATTGGATGAGCCTTTCGTGGGATTCCACTGTTCTTCCCCTGTGTGTTCTTTCGTAGTACTCCTTTTGTACTCTTCTTCGCCGGAACCCCCATGCGAGGTTCCCCCTGGCCTTCTCAGCTGCCCGGCCACTTCCTGGTTCCGCATCCTGGCGCTGCTCTCGCCGGAAGCGGCGGATCTGGGCGGGGGGGGGGCGGAATGTTCTGAGCAAAGCGGCCAGGGTGTGACCAGGGGGTTGTCTCTATGTCTAATACATGGGTGACCCCATTATTTGGGTAATAACTCCATCTTTTAAGGGGCAGACTCCAGGTATATATATATATGTATATTCTAATATATATATTCCTATATATATAAATAGAGAAAACCCATAACCAATGTTGTCCATAGGGAACCCCAAAAAAAGGTTGGTTGGCTTCCTTGAAGCCAGGCTCGAAAAATGGATGTCCAAAAACCCAAACACGCACACAAATGTGGTATCTACAGGAGCAACGAGCTTGTTTGAAGCCTACCAAGTTGTGAGGGAGGGGTGTGGTGCCTACTTGACAGCAGACGTTCGGTCAAGGCCGACTTTCGGCAGTTTGGGTTCCGGAGGCAGTAATTGAGCAAACATCCTGTTTGAAGGCTGTTTTTTTTTGGTTCCCCTTTTTTTCGACCTCTTTGGAGCAGTGGGTGTTGGAGTGTTCGCCCTACCGGCAAGCAGGCAAACAAACATGGTTGTTTTTTTGGCAAGCATTTTACATTTTTGCTTGTTTGTGGTTTAGTGGTTGAAATACCAATCCACTTAACTGCTAAAACTGAAAACATGTTTTGCTCCCCAAACCCAACGTCAACCAAGAAACTGCCTGTCTCGCTTAGCGATTCTACATGCGTATTTTCAACCCCCGGGCCCTTCCGGAGGTGCAGGTGGCATCCGTGGAGCCCCAGTTGGAGGAGGAGGAGGAGGGGGAATTGGATCCGCTCATTTGGGGCAAATGTTCTGCGACCTCAAGAGATGTTGAAGGTTCCTTTCAGGAGCCTTTTTGGTTTGTTCTTTTCCGGGGGTTGGTGACTGCTGGTGACTTATGATCAGGACGCGAGCGTTTTCAATAAGCAACTTGATGGTTGGAGACAATACATACTTTGCACCACTTGCAGGTTCTGCAGATGCTTGCTTTGGAATTGCAAGACATCTTAGGACACCAACATTTGTTGTGGCCTGTGTACGGACCGGCAGTGAGAGAGTCAGCGGGAGAAAAAATGGCTCCCTATTTCAACTGCCATCGGAGGTTCAGGCTCAGCTTTCTGCATGGTTTCAAACAGATTGATGACTAGGTGACCTTTGTCTTGTTGAATCATCGTGCTCTAGCTGTAGCTATCTAACGCTGGTTGAAGTCAGTATCATTTGACACCTACCACTTGAGAACTACTTTGACGTTGGCAGGAGACCATTTTGTGGCTTGGAAAGAGAAGGCTTCATATATATATATATATGTACAAGTTTGATTCTGGACTCCTAGCGTTGTTGGGGACTCTTGGCTCTTCAACATTTTGGATCTCCTTGCCTAGATCGGCGTAGGAAAATGAAAGGTATTCACAGGATTCGCAAACGGTGACATGACCACGAGAAACCTGCTTTGTGTATCATCAATTTTACAAAGTAACAAAGTTTTCCCTTGTTAGCTTGAGCTCCTTTTTACACAACTACCCAAGTGTCCCTTTTTAGACCCCTCAGCTAGGAGACGCTGCTGCGTCCCCAGCGGGAGGTGCTGAAGTGGCTTCAGCAGTCGCGGCTGCCAGTGAGTCAAGGCCATGCAGATGTCTTCCGTTTGAGGATTCTGCTGCCGCCCAGGACACATTGGAGACGAGAAAAGAGGCGCTGAAGAGAGTGATCATGACACATGCATCAAGTCTGATGATGAGGTGGCGATGGCGCTAGCAATGGGGATGGTGAGGATGATGAGAATGATTTATTGTGTTTGTTGTATATTGTTACGAATCTTATTATCATTATGAATAGTTTCTTTATTATTGTTATTATTATTATTATCATTATTAGTATGACTATTGTTGTACTATTAAATAGTTGTTATCTATTAGCTATTATTCATTACTTGTTTATTACTATCATTGTCATTACTATGTTCATTTTTATTGCCACCCTTGTTATTATCATTATTGGTTGTACTATGATTGTGTGTTTCTGATTATGATTATTGTTATTGTGAGTATAGGTATGAATATGACACTGGCCATGGCAATGGCGATGACTGCGATGACGGCTATGAACATGATAAATCGATTATTGTTCTTAATGTGTTTATAATGCTGTTCAGCGCTATGATTGTGATGGATTTGATTATTAAGCCAGGGATATGCCCATGTGCCAAGAACATAGGAACGTCCTCCAGATGCCTTCTCTTCCTCACCTGTTTCAAAAGTCGGGGCCTTCTTTCTGAGGCTGTTTGCCGCTGCCACCCCAGAACGGCCGCAGCCGCCTGCGCGTGGACTGTGAGGCGGTCACGTCGGTGGGCAACACACATGGAATTGGGTTGTTCAGAGTCAATCCCACATCCATATGGGTCTGGGTCAAAATTAATCACCAGGAATAGGACCGCAGGTTTTAGTCTTTGGTTCCATTTACCAGTGCAAGCCATTTTGGGAACCTATTTTTGACCCACAGCCATATGGGTACTGTATGTCTTCTTTTAGGCGAGCCGCCAAAATGGTGGTCTTCCTTCTGGCTTCCTCTAAAGCCACCAGAACAGGGTACCCTCAAAGAAGGACGCATGGTTCCCTTGTAGTGGTGTCCTACGGATCTGGGGATCCTCCGTTTGGAATCACCCCAGTGAAAGTGCACGGGCCTCTTGTCGAAAAGTCGTCTTTTCTACTGCTCGCACTCACGCGGCGCCCGCGCTTTTGTTGGACCAAAATGGGTGTGTCCAAAACATGTGGTTCCAACAAGATGGTTGGTCTGCTGTTGCCGTCCCTTTCGACGCTGTCTAAAGGAGGTTCCCAAAGCCTATGGTAATTCAAAGCCATCCTTTGCTAGTGCTGGGGGGTGCAACCCAAGTCACAGTTCCCCAGCACAATACCTGCGTCACCTTTTCGCTGGGATAAGACATGTATTGTTGATGGGGTGCTATATTTGGCTTCTTGCGCTCGGCGTTCTCTTCGGTTCTTGTCCAACCATGCCCTTCGCTTATCCTGGGGCACACATTTGGAGGGAGCCGTGAACCCAGCGGGAGCTAGGATTTACATGTCGACATTCGAGAACCGCACTGGGCAGTGTGTCTTTATACCCGAACTGGGGGTCCAGGCAGCAAGAAAACAATCTTCTCACCGAATCGCGCGCGCGTGCAGGCGGACAGATCGGACACCGACGCGAAGGGCTTGGGCACGGAATGCCTCCGCGACGCGCGGGACCACAGAGCGGGATGGGCGGACCAGACGGGTCCCACTGCCAGGGGTCGTGTCCCTATATACTTCCCCACTTTTGCTGAGCGTTCTCAGGCTACCCTTGTTGTGGTGGTTTTAAAGGAAAACCAACAGGAAAAAAAGATGTTTCCTTGTTTTTGGGCGGGGAGGCTTCAAAAAGACACACCCTTTTGGAGGTTTCAAACATCACCTTGGCCCCTTTAAAGTGAGAGACTCATTTGAGGCGATAGAAAGAGAGAGACTCACGGATGGTCTGTGAAGCTTATGCTGCCCAAGGCGCCAGCCATCATTTACGTGGAGACGCCATGGGGCCCAGATGCCTGCATCGGGTTTGCGCTCGTGCTCGTGTGTGTGTGTGGTTTTGGGCGGGTATCGTTTTGACCTTGGTTTGAAGGGAAACCAACAGGGAAGCCATCATTTTGGTTGGTCCCTTTTTTTGAGACACTCTCGTTTGTGTTTGGAGTTTCGCACATTTGTTTCGATTGTTTTTGACTACAGGACACAGCGATTGTGCTGCCTGAGGGAAATGCACATGACAACCTAGAAAAACATGTTGATGTTTGGCATTGTTCATGACTGCATTCAGGTAGTCAGATATTATTCTCATTTGTCAGACAAACAATAACATCTCACGTTGAGGGTCAGCCATGGGTGGCCAAACTGGATTGTCCAGCATGAATCCTTGATTCATTGATCCTTATGTCAGCAGGTGACCCATTGCGGATAAATTTAAGCTCGGGGATCCTCCCATTTTGAACAACCTAGCCGAATTGTCAAACCTTGTGTGGCACCTCATGATGACGGACCATAATTCGCAGACTCCATCCCTTTTGTCCACTATCAGAGGTATGCTGCTCCCATGTCACATTGAGGATGTCATCATACTTGGCCCTTGGATGGGTACAGGAGCAAGAACCCCAGACCGCTTTTTCCGCCGTGTTCATTCCTGGAGCTTTTGGATGCCTTGTGGTTTTCACTGACTGCCATCGTCATAGCTGGGTGTGGGGACCCCGAACATGGTGGTGTTCTGTTTTGGTGTCCCTGAACAATCACACACACACAAGAAAAACAAAGGACACACCCAGCTGTAGCTCTTTTGGACGAGCCCTGTTGCTTTGCCACGATGCTTGGCTGCGCCCGCATTGGCTAAGGCCAGAAGCGACAATTCCTCCAGAAGAGAACGTGGAGCCAGCTGTTTGACGTTGCGTTTTTTTGTCCGGCCACACTTGGCTACTTGATCTGGATGTATTCCTGAAGGTTGCTTTCCCCTCCTCCTTCTCGTCCTCCTTCTCGTCCTCCTCTTTGTTCTCATCCTCCTCCTGTTCGCCGAATCTTACCGCATCAGTATCATTCTTTCCCAGTATTGCCACCATCCGTTTCATTTGCATCATCACGGTGATTGCCGGAGACAATACATCAAATAACGGTATCGCTAGCTATATAAATATATACATACCGTATATGTGCGCGCATTACTACTCTGAAACAGACTATCTTCACGGTAGAGGCGTGTCTTTCGGCTGGGACTGTGCACTCGACCCGCCAGATGTGGTTCGTGGAAGCAGTCGACGTCATAGGCAGCTGGCAGAGCGAATCGGCATTGGGTCCTCGTTCCATCGGGGGCTCGGTAAGCGGAGCCCGTGGAAAGCCTTCCTTGAAATTAGCTTTTCCCGGAGTCTCCGGATGTGACCCGAATCAAAAAATGGGTCCGTGACCAACCATCAGTTCGGGTAATGACCAACCATTTTTGGATTCGGTCAGATTCGGAGACTCCAGGTAGACTTCAACCCGGGGGTTGATGTCCCCAACAAAAAAAACATTGGGGCAGTCAAGAACTCCAAGCCACATGACGCGCGAGAGGATCAGCTTCCGGAGGGCAGTTTCACCTCGGGATCTACGGGCCCTTCTATTGGCACAGACGGATCTCTGACAGAGCAGCTCTGTAGTCTCCACACCCGCGGACCGAATCTCAACCTTGCCCAATGTTGCCATCAGAAGTGCAAAAACGGATTAGATGAGGTGTGTGTGTGTGTGAGAGCATGAATGAGCTGGCCGAATTGAAGCTTTCCTACTCCAGATTCACAAGCTCTACGGTATTCCTGCAGGCAACGACTACACCTCCCAGGGCGACCGTTTGGGCAGAGTCTCGCTGGCACGTTGCGGTCTGTCGGTCACAAGCCTCTTTCCCGCGAGCAGATTGTTCTGCCTGATGTCATGAGGGTTTTTGTATGGCCTTTGCCATTCTTTTGGGGGTGATACTGTGGATGGACAAAAAATCCTGCACCACCTGAGAAACCATGGGAAGTCATTGCTTGCTGCATTTTACAGGGGACTCATACCATTCGAAGGTTTCTTAGGGGCGAAATGGATTTCGCAACCATCCACAGTAAGGCCTTGAAAAGCGAAGCCGCTCACACCGGCTGGTGTCACCAGTGGTTTACCATTGAACAACGCAAGTACTCCCTGCAAGTTAAGATGGAACCTAAACAGGAGTTACCCCAAGAGGTGTTTCTTCTGAACATGATTTGTAGTTTGTGCTCCATCTCAATGTGTAGCGGAGTGCCCGCATTAGAGAGGAGCTGGCGTTGTGCTCTCAAGACAAATCGGACATGCTCGCAACGAGTTTGAAGGCCAATTGTGTATCGCCAGCTTTACTTGCTTATCATTTTGCAATGAGATGGATTGGGATCTGGGGATCGTCCAAGCAAGACCCGTTTGTCCAACTCCTTCCTGACGTCATGATTCCTTTGGGTGTGATGCGGGTGCGCGTATTTTGTTGAGGCTACCCTGTTCACCTTGGCTTAAAGGGAAGCCAAAGGGAAAGTTACTTTTTTGGGGGTCCCCATTGACACATACTCATGGGGATTTCACCTGGTACGAGCCGCGGGTTACTAGCAGTTCCACACAAGAGTTGGCCACCCTTTCTTTACCACCAGATTTCACCCGCCGTGAATCACGAGATGGCAGGGCACGCTTATGGGCTTCTCCATCGTGGACATGGATGTGCAGGCCAGGATGATCTCAGGGGGAATTGCAGTCTATACGGAGTTCTGTAGTGGCTGTATATCCCATTGACTGGGTCGTGCTTTGGGGATAGTGGAGCTTGCAGATCAATCGGGCACCTGGCTGGAAGTTTGATGGCGGCCAAGCGAATCTTCATTCCGGGGCTCCACACCTGACAAAATGATTCTCCACGGTCCAGCAAACGTTTCAGATCGGGAATTCGACAACTCGATGGAGCTGTCCCTTTTTGCGACCCCTTTTCAAGGGAGTCTGGCCATGGAGGGTCGCTTGTCAACCCCCTTAGTGGCCGTGTGCAGAGTAGAACGGGGACGTTGAGCGTTGTCAACAGCAGCTTGGCTTTTTTTAGCAAGTCAGGAACAGCCCCCTCACTTCCCCGGCTCCTGAACGATATAAATTTGGCCCGGATCATTTCAGTTGCAAGCATCCATTCATTGAGTGAGCCCCAGACCCTCCCTGCAGCCTTCCCCAGCTGCTGGAGTTGTCAACTTGTGTTGGTAGACCCAAAGTCTGGACCTTTTTTCTGGCACCGGTCGCGTGAGCGCGAGACATTTGGCAGGTGGTCTATGGCTCCTTGGCCTCTGTCCCGGCGGATGTGGGCATCGCATTTACCAGCCGCGTGCACGTGCCGCCGCTGGGACAGGCGGGGCGCGCAACCTGGGCACTGTGTGAAACAGGTTGGTGGGGTTTGTTCCAGCCGGGGCTTGTCTTTCTGTTTAACATGTTTCTGGTATCCCGCTGCAAAATGGCGGCATGAGGCGGCATCAGGGTCCAAGGAGGGCTCATCTTTTTGACGACTCTTGGGGAGGACAGCTTGGTGGCACACAAACACAGTTTTCTTTGTTGAGCTAATCCGCTGAGTATAGTAAGTGAGCGTGTGGTTTGCAGTTTGTAGCTGTTGATGGCCTGGCAACAGTACACTCTATCAGCCCTTCGCTGACACACGCGGGAGTGTGTGTGTGTGTGTGTGTGTGTGTGCGTGCGTGCGCGTGCGGCGTGCGTGCGTGCGTGCGTGCGTGCGTGCGTGCGTGCGTGCGTGCGTGCGTGCGTGCGTGCGTGCGTGCGTGCGTGCGTGCGTGCGTGCGTGCGTGCGTGCGTGCGTGCGTGCGTGCGTGCGTGCGTGCGTGCGTGCGTGCGTGTGTGTGTGTGTGTGTGTGTGTGTGCGTGCGTGTGTGTGTGTTGTGCGTGTGTGTGTGGGTGGGTGTTTTTTTTGAGTGTGCCCTTTTCTGGCTCCAAGGGATTCCAAACGGAAGCCGCTATTGGGGTATGGGTCAAAATTGAAGCACCAGGGGCCCGCAGGCTTTAGTCCTTGTTTCCATTTATCAGGGTTCCATGTTGGGTGCCGAATTTTGAGCCACCGCCATTTGCGAAGGTCCCCCCCCATGACACATATCCACATCTCATGGATTTTCCACCGATTCAGATCAACACGCAACCAATGGCCGGAACAAGATGGTGTTTGGCTTCACCAGGATCCAGTTTTCCGAAGGGATCTCTTGACCTTGTCATTTAACAAGCTTACAACAGTTTAAGCCTGTTGCTCTACCAGTAGGATGTTGTGCGAACTGTAGTTCGACCAACAGTCGAGAACCACACATGGGGACAGGTACCTGGAGTCTCCATGACCCTTGAAAAGTGGGGTCATACTGGGGTCATGGACCCATTTTTAAAGGGTCATGGAGACTCCAGGTGGTCTGGCTTGCCTGGAGCAAACTGATTGGGGGGAGGGGCTCCTTTTTTGCTCGAGCTGCCAGTTGGTGGTCATCGGCCCGCGGGACCTTCAAGAATTCGGCTGCGAGAACAAGCGAGGCTTCGCGTGGACCCCGGAACCGGGGGTTCTGTGCGCTTTTCGCATGCTTGGCCGCCCTGCTGCGCGAAAGGAATTGAAAGCCAAAGGAAAACGCTACCCTGGGGTTCAAACCACCATTCAAACAATGGGGGTTCATACTGCCATTGTTTACCTAAGGATTGTCATCATCCAATTTGGGTCCTTGCCTTTCTTTGAATGAAGTGTTGAACCCTAGGGCCTACAGTTTAACAGGAAGGGCTACCCAACGGTTGGAGCCTGGAGGGTCCATGTACAGGCATTCGGGAAACCACCGGGATCCAAACCACCCTTGAGGGAAGCTGACTATTAGGCTAGCATGGAACTCCCTCAAACCCAAGGCCGGGCCTACATGATCATGCCATCATGCTCCGGATGCAGAAGGATCAGGTTTCTTTCATGACAGCTTGGGTCCAGGTTGTTTTCGGGGCTTCCTCCACGCTCCAGATGATTCCAAAGTGGACTTTCCACTTTGCTGTAGGGACCAAAAGCAGCCGGCCAGACCGGTGGATGAGCCTGGTTTAACTTTCAGGACTGGGTGCATCTAGGATGTGCAATTATCAAGCCTTGGAGAACTTCAAAGCTTCTATGTTTGCCACTTGGCCATGATGTTTATCGACCATCCCCCACTAACCGTTTCGACCGTGGCACTGCCAAGAACTTTGGCTCGGGTTGAAAAGAGTTCTTGCAGTATCCGCAAGCCGCGTCCATTGAAAGCCGACACTTATGAACTAGAATTATGTGAGCAACAGACAAACATGTTTGCTACCTGGACCCTACCTTACACCCAAGAATGCTGGGGCCATTCGCCATTCTGAAGGTGGTTTGAGGGTCCAAGTAGTCTACTGTTGATTTGGGGAAGACATGGGGGGCCACGCAAATGTCCCTTGCAGGACAGGACAACCCAATTTTGCCATATCCTGTTGATCGGAACCCCTGAAAAGTGGTCGGTGAATAGTCTTCACCAAATTCGATGTCCAGAGGTTCCCCTGTGCAAATTTTCCACCCACATGACCTACTGTGTTCTTCTCGTTTTGCTCACCGGCGCAAACGCTCGCCGAGGTTCAGCTGGTGTCCTCTGGTGAGTTCAGGAGCTGCCAGACTGCGGTGAACCCGCCCTCTGCCGCAGCCTTGGGATTGAGTTCACGGTGCACGAAATGTATGGTGGGTACCTTAAGGGTGCGTTTCAACATCAGCCGTTGCCAACTTGATTCGTGAGAAAAGCTTGTGATGTTTAAATATGCTCTTGACCAGAATGAAGTTTTGGGGGCAAACGCTTCAGTGATTGCCAGCATTGGCAACACAACTTTTGGAAAAAGGCCTACGGTTCAAACCAAGACTTGGTTTGGAATACCTTGTTTTTTTGTTTTTTTTTTTCTATCAAGAGCCTGAAGATGAGCCATTGACCCCGGATGTAGGCGTGATGTGGTTTACGGGGTTGTCCTAGGGTTGTAGGTTGGGGCTTTGGAGCCAAGAATCAACTGGCATAGGGGCCTGCAAACAAGTGCCCTTTGAGTACTTGAGTTGCTGTTTCAATTCAGGATACCCCTTTGCCACTTGGAAGGCGAGATTTTGTCTCACTGGCCTTCAACTGACGAAGCCGCTTCGAACAATGGCGCGATACCTGCAGTCTCCCTAAGGACCATTAAAAACTGCTTGGTCATTACCCAAAAATGGGGTCATTGACCCATTTTTTATTCGGGTCTGCAAAAATCCAGGTACAGAAAACCCGCTGGATGTGAGACTGACTTTTTTGCTGTGCACTTGAACCAGTGCCTAGCGTCCCATAACTCAAGTGTGGCTCCACGGCTCCGTGGCATCAGTCACCACGATGTCCTACGAGCCTCGACGAATTTCCCCAGAGCGAGGACGAGGCACCCATAGCGAGGACAGAGACTGATTCAGAAACTAGCCACCTGCAAATTCAGAAACTGTGGTTCAGAAACTATTCCCAGGCGCAATTCAGGAACTGGTTTGCGTGATTCAGAATCCGTTTCTGGGCGATTCACCAACCACTGGGGCACGACTCAGAAACTATTATGGCAGCGATTCAGAATCTATTTCTTGCGATTCAGAAACTATATTGCGATTCAGAACTCTTTTGCGCGATTAAAACAACTTGTTTTGGCGATTCAGGAACTATTTCAGCGTGATTCGAACTACCAGGGTGCAATGCAGACACTATCAGGGTGTGCAAGCTCAGCCGGGTACACAATGCTTGCCATGTGATAAGCGCACTGGCCCGCTTCAAGCGCACGCTCAGCTCAGCACTGCACACACTTCCACATGCCTGCCAAATGATATGCATACCGTTTCAAGAGCACAAGCTCGGCACTGCACACACGCCTGCCAAATGATACACACACACAGCAACACGCACAAACACCCAGGTGTGTCTTAAAGTAGGTGAACCCCCAAAGAATTATGTTTTTTGTTTTGGTTTCCCTTTGCAACGCTCCAACAACAAAATGCACATCAATGTTTGGGGCCATCAAAAGATCGGGAGTTTTGTCCGGTGCTCAGGTCACCATCACCCTGAACGAAACCCTTCACCAGTCGCTGCACGTGGTCATCGTGCCAGGGGAAACCCCCAGCGCCTCGGCCGCAAGCCACAAGAGGCCTTGGAGATGGAGATGGGAGGTACCCCTTGGTTGAAGTGCAAAGGGGAAGCCCAAAACCGAAATTTCAATTTTAACCACACCTCTAAGAAGAAACATGCCTCTCTCAAGCATGGACTTGGGAGCTTCTTGTTTCTCGGCAAATCATAGAGTCTTTGTGGAGGTCGATTTGCAGGGGAGAGGTGGGGAGAGGTGGGAGTCGCGGAGGTTGAGGCCAGGTGAGAGTTCAAGCGTGCGCACTTGTGGCGGAGTGTGCATGTTTTGGGGCTTCTTGCTGAGTGGCCTGGCCTTCAACAAGTCCAGAATGTGTCATTCCACCAAGAAGCTACAACGGGGATGGATTTCCATGTCTCCATGCAACACTAAAAAGGAAGATGCCCAGGGTTTTGAACACAATCTGTTAAAACTGCCCAGCCCTGGTTCCCTTAGTTCGGCAGTGGTCGAAAAGAGGGCTTGACCCAACTCCGCGCGGTTTGAGGACAGAACCCGCAAGCCGCCCTCAACACCTTCGACATTTTTCTTCGAGCACCGGACGGCCGAAATCTGGACCGGCGGGGGTCTGGTTTGGGGCGGATTTGGGGCTTGACGTTTCGGGCTGGCTGTCGTGAGAGTGTCCAAGTTTCCCGCTCTTTAGTGGCACTTGTTCGTTTTGCCTGGGACCTGGGGCTGTTTGAAGGTAATCCGAAACCTTTAAATTGGGATACGCAAGGATTTGGTGCCTTTTGTAGTGGCTTCCCTTTAGCAATTTTGGAAAGAATCGGCTTGGCCAAGCCTCCATTTTGAAGAGCCCAGTGTGTCGATTGGTTCGGTTCCCCAGAAATGATCGACGCCCAAAAGCGGTTCCACTTGTCTAGGGTCACTGCGCAACTCTGTTTCCTATCGGTGCCCTTGTCGGAGTCGTTTTAGAGGGAGCGCAATGGGAAACCACCCATTTTTGCGGCTAGCCTGGTTTGAGAAGAACAACTGAATGAGTTGGTTGTGGATTCGCAACTCAAGGATCCGCAAGTTCAATTGTGGCAAGTGTGGTATAGTATGTTTGTGGATCCTTCAATTGCGGACAGCCAGCAGATTCCTGACCATTACCCACTTCAGCTCAAACGGCAGCCAACTGGCGGAGAATATCCTGCCGTGCTCAAGCACGTCCAAATCAATTGGCTGATTTGAAGGCAATCGTGACAGTCTTGACGGTTTTCGACTGTGGAGGGTTTTCTCACATCTCATCTCCTAAAAGTTTAACGTTTGGAAAGGGAGTGGATGGGCGTTTGCAAGAGAACATGGGAAGCTTCTGAATCCAATCTGGTTCACTGGCGCTAGATGCATGTTTGGTTTTCCCACGCATTGCACCTGATGCGGCAAGCTGCGAGCAGCCTGGTGTCGTCCATCTTGTAGCGCCATATTTGCTTCCCTGTCAGTCAGATCTGTTGCGAGCATTCACTAAGAGGGAATGTCCAGGATTTAGATGCATGCCAAGCTGGAATGTGCAGTTGGGTGAAGCTAGATGGCATTCCTCCCCCATGTTGGCTTCATCATCCCTCTCATTCGCAGACAGAAGGGCAATTCCAGGGTTATGTACTTTCACCCTGGTGTAATTGGCTTAGGCTTGGGCGACCATTCTAATCAGGACGTTGCGCTGAAAGTCCCTGGTGAGCCTGTGACACAAGGCGGGCGGTTAAGCGCGATGGAGCTGTTTGGCTGGTCCACGCAATGCCTGAGTTCACTTCTCAGTATGTCTTGAAGTACCTGGAGCCCTAAAGAGACTCTTTTTTTTGTCTTTGACCCATAAAAAACCAGGTATAAATGCAGAACAAATGAGTCCCTTGCAGGTGCAGGTAGGGAATCCCCTAAACAGGTGTTCACTTTAATTGCCCTTTAAAGCCGCTCCAAAAAACGTACCCTCAAAAAAGATGCACCCTTCTGTTTGGCAACGGGTCCGAAGTTTTTCTGCGGCATCGACATGTGTTCCGATGGCGTATGGGAGGTTTTGCTCGGCGGACTGAGTATTTAGCAATGCTTGGGGCCTTTCGATTGCAGACTATGGCTGTTTCTCAAAGCAGAGGTCTCCGCCTTCGAAAGGAGACAAAATCAAAACCACCTGAAGCCCCATTTTTTGCATTCCTTTTTTTTCTTTGAGGAATTGTGTGCGCATGTGTGTTTTGCCTCTCCACTTGTTCAACGAGCGGGGCACGCCCTTTCTCCGTGGTGACTTTTTGACGGATCGTATACCCATTGGCCCTGGTTTTCAAATAAACTCTACCTGGACCCCCAAAGGGCCCTGTTTTCCGCATCAAACACCGGGGGTAAAGGCAAACTAGGTCCCCCAGTAGTGCCCTTTTACCCTTTTTTGGGGGAGGGTTCCCCTACTAAAATAGACTACAGAAAAAAGGGTACCCTCATTCTAACCTCTCTACTGGAGGACCTAGCAAACAAAAGGGGTCCAAACTGGGGGTCTTGAGGGAAGCCTATTCAGCTCGGCAGGCTTGAGGGCGAGCGCCCGGCAGCCAAAGACAGCGGGAGCGGCTGTTGTTTTTTGCGGAATCGTTGCAAGGACCTGACGGGTTCAAACAGTTATCTCGCTTGCCAAACGCCAACCTTTTGACCTTTAAGTTTCCCATGTTTGGTTGAGTTGTTGTCAAAAAAAGACAGCTCTCTCACTCCCCGAGCTTATGGGCCTTCAGCTTTTGGGGGTTGGACCATTGTCTCCAACGCCGACCTTTTGACCTTTAAGTTGAACCCCTTGTTTGGTTGATTTGTTGTCATGGCCCCAAAAGGTTAACCTTTCAGGGTTCTTTGGGCAATTGAGGTTTGGGTCGCAACCATGTTTAAATGGGGCGGACACAACCCCTTCTGCCTTTATTGGGGATCTGTATGGGCGGCCTTGTCTATCCTTGTGTTCAGGGTACACAGTATTGCAGTGGATCATTACGAGCCATGAACTAAGTTTGTCGATCAAGACGGGATTTTGCTTGAAGGTGTATGTTCTGGTGGCCAAATATATGAGTATATCATCGTTGCACCTCTTTGTCCTTCACAGGCTCGCACAGTTCAGCGCTATGAAATTAGCCGTATTGGGCAGGCAATGTGCAATGTAGCGCCCTTGTTCATGTTGCACTCGATATGTTCTACGTCCCCGGGTGCTCAATGCTGAAAGGGATCAATGGCGGCTCCTGTTTGTGCCTGCTGGTGCGCAGTCATTGTTATGTTGCCAGCAGACCGCTGCCGGAGACAATCATGGAATGCTTTCAGCAGGCGTACCTCCACATCAAGAATTGGGCGGCCTGTGGATAGCTTTGAATAGTGTTCCAAGTGCTAGTCGCTTAGCAAGCCCCAGTTGCCCTCCATTTAACTTGTTTTGTGACTTGCAAGGGAAACCAAAAAGAACATCATTGTGGGTAGCCATGGTTTGAGACAAACCTGTAGCTCACCTTCCTACTAGTTGGTGGTTTGGATTGGTGTTTTGGGGGTTCGAACCCCTGGTTCTTGTAGATGAGAATGCCCAAGCCTAAACCACCAAACCGGATCCCAAACCCGTGGAAGCTGAGTCACGACTTCAAAGTAAGAACTCACTTCGCTAAGTCCGGGTCCGAGGTCCTTTCACTCTGGTGGACGCAGCTTCTCCAGTGCAAGGGGCTCAGCAGATCATAAAAATCTGCTTCGCCCCCCTGTACCTTGGAATTGAAAGGGAGGCCAAAAGGAAACCCGCAGTTTCAGGGACCAATTCCTATGTGGAGAAACACCTTAAATATCAGCTGGGTATCCAAGGAAACCAGAATTGAAGCCCGTTGCGTGGCCAAGACGTGACTTGAAACCAGCAAGAGCTCCATCAACACCTTGCCTGTCATCACAAACTCCGGCGACCTGTTGGAAGCTTTACACTTACGCCCAAGCAGAAACATCGGAGGGTCTCTGATGAGTCGGAAGACAAGTTTCACTTCCTGAGTTCCTGGACTTGAAACTTTTTGGGAAAACGGTATTGGTGGCAAATACAAAGTCCACTCGATCGGAAGTGAGAAGCATTTAGCCACGACCTGTTGGACGGTTGTACAAGCTACAGATTTATCCGCCCCACAGACCAACTCCGCATGCTTGGAGCACAGGTTCGGATGCCACACAAACGCGGTCGATCGTGTATTCTTTTGCACGAGGTAGGGAGTTCGGCCAAGAGGAGTGCATAGGTCGCACTGCCTAGGCACATTCGCCAGGTAGTGCCAGGTCTTTATTTTTTGACAGTGGTTGTTTGTCATGGGTCGCTTCGATCTTGGCGTATTCACAATTTTCCCTGTTGCTCCGAAACAGAAATCAATGGCAGCAGTGAACTCGTGGTCTCCTTTTGTTGTCCTTCCCTTCCAGAGTTGTTTGGAGCAGGTGGCCCTTATGTCCAGAGTGGTTTGGGGACCACCTCCCGACCTCCAAGCCACCGATGCTGCTCCAAACCACCAATGAGAGGAAACCTGATACTTCCAGGGTCATCCAACGCTACCTAAAATTGTGCTACGAAATATTTCTGCCCCGGCCACAACGTCCACAGAAAAAGTGCTCGTTTGAAAAAAAATGCTCGAGGGATCGAATGAGTCGACCGGACGAGTGTCGAATTCGTACCTTTTTTGGAATTTGCGCCCTTTTGCACTTTTTTGCGCAAATTTGCGCCCTTTTTGCGCTTTTTTGCGCTCGTTTGCGCGTTTTGCGCTCGTTTTGGAAAACCAACACCTGCTGTCTTGATGGAACAATGTGGCCGAACAAAATTAATGCTCGAATCGGAAAAATACGCTCGCAAGCAAAAGAAGGTAGAAAAGTGCTACTATTTTCCCATTTATGTATCGAACAGGGGGGGAGGCAGAAATAAAAGTAGCGATGGATGATCCAGGTTGGGGTCTCCCTCTGACCTTGAAGTCATGTGAGTCATCTACCCAAAAGAATGGGGTCATAACCCCATGTTTAAAGGGTCAGATCCGGAGACTCCAGGGCAATTGAGCTGATAGCACCCGGCTTTCGCTGAGATGACCAATTCTTCGAAGTTACGGTGCCGCTGGAGGCCCGAAAGCTGGCGTTACGCTCAGTTTTTCTGGGTGAGCGAACATATTATTGAGGCTAGGTCACCAGTAGTGCCTTTTTACCGTTTCTTTCTTGGTGGAGGATTCCCCTACTTAAGTAGACTACAGAAAACACTGTACCCTCATTCTAACCTCTCTACTGAAGGACCTAGGAGTTGTGTCCCTTCAACTGCTTAGAGAGTAATTTCGAGCTTGTCGCTTGAATGGTTCCAGAGATTGAAGAAATGTGGAGGAATGGCCAACATCGGCCGCACATCTTCGGCTTGCTCTCTTGAACGAAGCATTCGGTTCTTGATTGACACAAACCAGCTACAGGAACTCCTACTAAGTTAGCCAAAACAGCAACACCTGGGATTTGCCGTAGAATTTCCTGCAGATGGTTTCTTTTATTGTTTGCATGACTCTGCTTCCCGTCTTGAGGCTTGGGGCAATCTCTGGAGTGCTCCCTTCAAAAGCATTCAAAAGATCTCCTAGCGCTCCCTAGGTTGTCTTGCCCTAGGATATATGCGCGCCAGTTAGAGAATAGCTCAATACTAGCTGATTTACAGGATCGATCCCCTGTTAGATCCCCTTGAAGGAACCCTGACGGTGTCTTCGCATGTCGCCCTGAAGGTGTTCATGTGGTTCATAATTCGAGTGGTTTGACCAGCTGTGAGCATATCGCGATCGAGAACGCCAAGTCGTTTGTTTTTGTGCAACCGACAGAACTCCTCGGGAAAAGAAAACACAAGCAAAGTGAGACCATGTTGTGCGGTTCCTTGGGGGATCCCTGGCTTCAGCGTTTTGCAAGAAGCAAAAGCTGCCAGATCCTGGACGATGTGGATATCCTGGTGGGGGGCATTTTGATCGACTTCCCCAAGCAGCCGGACTTTACTCTTCACTCCCTGGATGTGAAGGACGGGCCTCAAGCTTGGGACAGAGGGGAGAGCTGAGGTCTTTTGGGGGGGGGGTCAACGGCTGTCATATTCCCAGAACATCCAATGTGTACAATCTCCGCACAATGGAGGTCCTAGGTTTACAGTAAGGTATACTAAGGGAAGAGAGAACACCAACTTTCTGATTGTTGAAAATTCTGCCGGATCCTCTCGAAAGAGCAAGGGGCAATATTGCTGGGGTATTGGCGAATTGGCTTCGGGTAGTGCCCTATCGGTTTTTGGTGGTCATCCAAGCCCTCGGGAAGACCAGTATTCTTCTAGCGGGGCCTTTTGTCATGTGGCATGTGGGTGGAGGAAGAGAAATCTCCTGAGCAATGATACGTGAGCAGCAGCGCTGCAATGCTGCAAGCCCGCTCTCCAGTTGCAGCTTTGAGTTGGCCTAAGGTTGCGCATCCCTTGCAAATGCAGGGCAGAAGCTCTGTCTCTGTTCCGGAAAAAAAAGGAAATAACTTTTGGCACGGCTGGTGCAACACATTGGGTGAGTCATCTACCAAAACAAAAGGTCAGGACCCCATTTTTGAAGGGTCTCAAGGTGCAGGGCTGGGGATTCGCTCGGCACTTCGGAGCGAACTGACTCAGTTTGCCAACGCCTTCGGGGAGAGCCTCTACCTGAGCAGCTCGCCCTATCAGGGCTCAGTAGGCCGGCAAAAGGAAGCTGTCGGAAGACGGGCGTGGCATGAACTCCTAGGTCCCCCAGTAGGGCCCTTTTACCCTAGGGAGGGTTCCCCTACTAATGTAGACTACAGAAAAAAAAAAGGTACTAATCTCTCTACTGGAGGACCTAGACTCACTTGCCCAAAGCAAATCGTTGCCCCTGTTTCGTCCTTTTGAGTCCAGGTTCCAAAAAGTAAAGCTTTGGTTTATGGATCCTTTGGGTAAGTGAGTAAAGCAGGTTTCATAATTTGTCTGCACTTACAAAGTACCCTCAATAATGGGAATCCACTCAAACTGTCCGGGCGCGATTAGGCTTGTAAGAGTGTCCAGGTAGTGTTAGTTTGAAGACCCCCATGTCATGGCGTCCTAACGGCTGCTAGTAGCTGGCAATGGTGTCTTGCGCTTTTCCTGTTCAACCCCATTCAAAATGAAGTTCGCTATGTTCGAACACCTGCACAGATACAGATGCAGACGCGGTTGGGTTGCGTTTGTGTGAAGATGTTTCAACATGTTCACTACATCTCAGGGCCAACTACGTTGGCACATCATCAGTCTGCCTCAAAGGCACGTTTCTTTCTTCTTCTTTTTTTACTGTTTGCATTAGGGGCCACCAAAATGGTAGTTGTCCCTCTGGTTTTCCTTTAAAACCAACCAAAAAGGGGTTTCCCTTGGAGAAAGACCAAGATGTTTGTTCTGTTGTCACCATGGTCACCCCGTTCGGTGTTCAGCCTTGACCCGAACTAGCTGAGGGAATGCGAGCGGCTCTTCAAGCTTCAGCATTGGAAAGCTTGGTACTGTGGATGGTTGCACCAAGAAGCCCAAAGGAATGATTCGATTCCAATGTAAGTACCAACAAACAACGGTTTTCGATGGATTCTTAGGTGGTCCAGGATTTCGTCCATCCACAGTAGGATTGGTCGAACAAACATGCAGCATGCTCTTGCCACCTTCAATGTTACATCAAGCTCTGGGTTATTCAAGAGGTGATCTGAGTTTTGCAACCAGCGGCCTAAAGCATGTCATTCCGTTTCATGAAGCAATTGTGCAAGGGCCTTGTATGTCGGATTCATCAACACAACGGGTTGAAGAACATTTCAGGGGTGTTGTTTTACATTGTCCAATGAGCAATGAATACCTTTCGCCCCATTCTGTACGACTATCGTTCTTTTCAGTGTTTTTGGTTCCAAAAGGTTCAGCTCATTTTCCACCTGGAGTCTCCATGACCCTTAAAGAATGGTTGGTCATTACCCAACCTAATGGGGTCCTGGACAAGTTGTTAAAGGGTCATGGAGACTCCAGGTATATTGGTTTATTTTCCCCTGTTGGTTTTAAAGGGAATCTATTGCTGGTCATTTTTTTTGTTTTTCTTCCAGTGGACAGCAAGTGGAAGTCATATTTCTCAGGGAGCCTTCGGGTCTTCAAGAGTAGAGCTCTGTGCAGGGGACAACCAGCTGCTGATCCGCCTGGACAAGACCAAGAGGCTTCGGACAGGCGCCTGAGGGGCTGCCACTAAGAAGCCATGGAGCCTTCATGACCCTCAAACATGGGTTCATTGCCCAAAATAATGGGGTCATGGGCCCATGTTTAAAGGGTCATGGAGACTCCAGGTCCGCCCAAATCGACCCTTGGGCGGATGTTCCAATTGCTAGCCATTGAAACCATTCCATACTGTGGATGGTCGCGAAATTCATTTTGCACCAGGCAAGAACCCCTGGAATCCCTGGAATGATGATTCCCCCGTAAATACCAACAAAAATGGTTTCAACCATTGTTTCAAAGTGGTGCAGGATTTCGTCCATCCACAGGGGGGAGGCCAAACTCTCAAAGTGGCGCCCTTCTGGACTGAGGTTGAGCAAGCAAACCAGCAAGCGGCCGAACAATCAGAAACATACTTATCCCAGAATGATGAGGTCATGTTGTTTGGCCTTGCACCACAACTGTAGTCTTATTCCAAGGCAATTATATTGCCAGTGTTGTAGACTCTGGATGAGAGAAGTAATTACAAGCTGACCGGCCAATATGCCACAACTCACCATTTGTGTCAGTAGATGCAGTATCATGCTAGGTGTCCTTGAGCACATTGGCATATAGCAATGCCAATTCGAAAGCTAATCCACTTGTACTCGCTTGTACTTCCACCATTGGCTGGTGCTCTTTGATAGTGAGGAGGCACACCTCATAAATGTTTTCAGAACCCTGTTGAGCACCCCTCCTCAGTTTCACACAATTTCCTTTGGAGGGGAGCCCTAGGTTTCGCATCTCCACCCCCTCAGGGCCTGAACATGTAATCCACTTTCAGGCGCCAAACCCCAGAAAATGCAGACGCCCGCCCTATCGGACTTGCGTGGGCAAAAGAAGCCGAGAAGCCGCCGAGCAGCTTTCGGAGGTCTGACAATGATCAGCTTCACCATCACAAGACCGCCACGCCCCCAACCGAAGGCGTCAAAGGCGCTGACCGGTGGACCGGGCTTTGGGACGTGGAAAATTGGTCTATGGTGTTTGTGTAGAAGGGGGGTTCGGTTGCTTCTTGGGGGTGTCTTAGTGGCGCACACCAATTTCAAGGAGCTCAACGATAGCGAAAACTCATGACGGTGCTTACTTACTTGGGTCCCGGCTTGGGAATGATCGTCATTTGTCCAGAGGCTTAGCCATGAGAAAGCATAATATTGGCGAGTTGGCTCGTAGTTGTGGGTGATGGCATCATATGCTTGGCTGACACAGATTTCAGAAGGTTGAAACATATATATCCATCCTTTTCGTATGGAGTATACAGCAGGCTTTCACCAGTTTGTGCATACATTCTATGTAGTTGCCGGGAGAGCAACTGGTGGCTTGGGAAGCAATGGGCACCACTGGCATGTCCGATGCGTCATGACTGTTCAGCCAACCAGTGGCAGATCGGCACAGCAACACAAAGCCTCACCACCCTCGGAAGCTCTCATGTCAAGTACCATATCCATGGGATTGCAGCAGTCTAATGACCAGCGTGCCTCGCTAGGAAAGAAGGATAGAGCTGACGAGTGTGCGCTCTGGCACAGAGATGTCTCATCATGGAAGCAATTTTCGCGAAGAATCGGCCTGTGTTTGCGCATGTCGAGAAACGGCAGTCAAAGATAGGAAGTCTTGTGGGGATCCGCGATACGTTGAAACGCAGTGAAAAAGGGGTGCCCCAGAAATGGGTCCACTACATGGTTCAGCGGATTTTTAAGTAGTACTATTGGTTAGCGAGCTCCTGTTGTCCCACTTCCAGCCATGGTCATGGCTCATTTAAGTACTTTGAGCCCCGTGTTGTTTAGAGAGGTCAGCGCCAGCGCCGCTTTCAGTTGTTTGTTGAAGTCTTCTGAGGACGCAGCTGCCGTTGTTCAACTTCTGGCGCGTGGCTCTTTGCGGCGCAATCCTGAGCCTGCGGCACCTGAAATCGCAACAGTCTGCTATTGCCATCCTCAGCCCCTACTCAACGCTAAAACTGTGGATGAACGTTGAAACTGGTACTTGCAGGTGAATCATGCTAAAATTGTGGATGAAAACCACGGCGAAACTGGAATTTACAGGTGAATCATCACTCCGGGGTTTCGGAACGGTGGTGCGAACGGATTTCGCAACAATCCACTGTAGGAACCCAGGATTTACACAAGCAACACCATCGGCTGCGGCCAACAAATCGGCACGCCCTCTTGTTGTTGACCTCCATGACCCACTTAGATGGTTCTGAAGTTAGCTAAATGGTTAGTAAGTCCCTGTAGAGTCCCTGTAATTCCTTGCAAGTCTGGTTGCTAAACATTTGGCTAACCCCGAGACACAATCTAAGTATTGAAAGTATCCAGGGAGGCTTCCTTCTAGGCTTTTTTACATGTCAGTTCCCTGCAAGAACAAGGTCCATGCTAGCTTGGGCCCTCTCCCCAGTTCAGCTTCTCGAGCTCTTTCAGAATGGCTGAAACAGGGGCGCTTTCCGAGCCTCCCTTTTGACCCTGCAGTGCCCCAGAGCCGTCCAAAGGTACCTGAAGAGACCTCAGCTGAGCTTATCTGAGCCTTTGCCCCTTTCCGCTCAGCCCCTCAGCCATCCAGAGGTATAGGAGCCCCCTCAACACAAAGTCTGCAGAGGTATAAGAGACCCCCCCTCAATCCAAGAATACCTCAACCTGCATTCTCCGGATCTGACCCTTTGCAAATGGGTCCATGACCCAATTATTTTGGGTAATGACCGACCATTTCTGATTCGGGTCAGATCCGGATCTGCTCCAGGTACCTGTCCCAATGGTTCCATGGTTCCCCGGATATTGGTGAATGACCCCACGTTCGGTGCCGTCAGATCCGGAGACTCGAGCCCCGAGACCTGAGGGAACATGGGCCCCAACGGCGAGAACTGCACCCTCGGGGAGCTCCGCCGGGACCGCGGCAGCGAGGTGATCTGCGCGCCTCGGAGACCGGCGAAGAAATCGGGCGGGCGGGGACGGGCCTGATTTTATCATCATGTTATACAGGGCTCCTTAACAGATACATGTTGCAACCCCAGAAACCGTGAAAATAATCACGCCAGGGTCTGGGGCGGCCGGCCTTTGTCAGGATTTAGGTGGGTGGCTCGTCTTTTTTTTGGAGGTACCCTGTTTTCACGTTGACTCAAAGAGAAAAGAGAAGAGACACGGACATCTTGTGAGTTACCCCGTTTTTACTAAATACCCAAGTTGGAAAAGCATGTTTCATTTAGGGGGCAGTTTTGGGGAGAAGGGATGATGCAGGTGACGGTTTTGTTGCAGTGGGCTGCCGATGCGCTTCATCCGTTGGGCCACGCGAACATCAAGTCGGTGCACGTGAACTGCTGGTAGAAATGATATTCCCAACCATTCACTCAAGTGTTCAGTGTGATTTAAAGCGTAATGTAACATTATGCCTGGAGCCTCCATGACCCTTGAAAAATGGGTCCATGACCCCATTATTTTGGGTAATTACCAACCATTTTTGAAGGGTCATGGAGACTCCAGGTAGGTGATTTGCCCATCCAATTGTGCACCCCAAAGCGATCGCACGAACAAGCACATCCAAAAGCGTCGTAAGTAACTGCAGTTTGGCGCTGGGTTCTGAGTCTTGCCAATTTCAGTTGTCCAAAAGGGAACACCAAGAACGGCTGGGTATTTGTTTAGATCTTCGAGACCCCTCTCATGTTTTGTTTTAATCCCGGGGATCCCAATTAATAAGGCCGTCCCATTTCCCTCCAAAAGCGATGAACCCCCACTAAATTGGGGACGTTTTTTAGTACTGAACCAGGCATTGGGTTGTCAAAAATATGGACCTCTCGTTGGACCCCAAAAATGGACGGTAACCCCCACCCCGCAATGAATCCGGGGTCAACATTCTTCCAGGGTCTCAAGTTGGCTGGGTCAAAAATATGTACCCAAAATGGCTTGCCCTGGCAAATTTTAAATGGAAACTTGGACTACAAGCTGCCTTCTGCTGGTTTAATCTTGACCCACATTTGAAAAAAAACGGAGAGCGAGCTGAGGTGTTTGCCTCTGGAGGCTTCAACCCCTTCTTGGTCAGCTCACCCCAGGACTTCGGAGTCACGGATTTCCCGCGTTCGAACGGGCGGAGTGAGTCGGAGTTGGCCTTCGAAGTCCTTGGGACTCAAAAGTTGGAAAACCGGGCTCCTTAAAAGAAATTCGAATCTTGCTTGCAACCATTTGGGCGTGGCTCAAAATTAGTCAGCAGGGGGCAAAACGCAGGTGTTGGTCCATGTTTCCATTTACCAGGGCAAGCCATTTTGGGTACCGGTCTTTTTGAGCCACAGCGATTTGAAACGTGGTGTGAAAAACAAAGGAAACCACCGTTTACAAGGCAATGTTCAGGTGTATAATGTAAAGATCCCTGAACAATCTCTGACTTGTTGCTTTGGTTACTCACATTTGGGACTTGTTGATGTTTTCACTAAGGAAATGAGTTTCCTTTGCTGGATCAATGCCTTTTTCCGGATGTTCCGATCCACATCGATGTTGGACGCTTCAGATCTTGAGAGATGACCCTGGAGCCAAGCGTTTTATCACGGAGTCATTTGTTTGGACCAGGTATTAAAAACAAGGTCCTTCCAAAATGGGGTCAGCTACCAAACAGGGGTGAGTCACGCTATGTCGCAAGCTTCCATTTGTTTCGGAATATGTTGTATTTTACCGTGTTTGTGTTAAAGGAATGTATGTGCTACTGGAATGTTTTTTGTTGTTATTATTATTATTCCCGGGGTTTTAAGCAAATGGGAGTAAGGGTCATGGAGACTCAAGCTAGTTGTAATCAGCCATTGCGCTTGGCTGCTTGGCCATGCCCCAAGACCTGCCTGGCCTTGATGGAGCTGAACGATATGGTAAATGAGAAAGCAGGATGATCGAAGTTGCTGACTCACTCACTTTCTGAGTTCATGCGCCTAACCGCTGTTTGGGAATACGACTCCTTCAGCACCTTACTAGAAGTCAACGTCTTTCCCGGGGGGAGTATGGTCGCAAGGCTGAAACTTAATGTTGGTGGTATACAAAAATAGTTCGGATTATATATTTGTTGCCAATCCACTCAGGACGTGAATTAATAGATGGCATGTCCCATTCAAGATCAGATTCTTCACCTGCCAACAGTGATTCAAAATCTAGAGACAGAAACAATCAGAACTCTGAGACTCTGACTATCTGTAAAAAGGGCAACTAACATCACTTAGACTTGGAAGAGTCTGTTGTGCTTAGATGTGTGTGTGTGCAACTGATTTGTATCATGAGCATACGATCCCAGTATCACACCGCAGGCCTTTGCTGGCCTTAATTGCCTGTCCAACTGTACGAGGCGCATGGCAAAGCATGGAGATGCTGCTCAACGGCAGCACCTCGAACAATGAGTGATACGAATTTGTTTTTGGCCCCTTTTTTTTCCCTCATAGCGATGGGTTGTCGAAACAGGGTCTCATGCGTTCGGCATGATGCATTGACTTGGTCATCAGTAATAGATGCTACGTGGTGATGTTGCTATCCTCAGCAGCAGCGTATTTGTAGAGAGCTAGAATTGAGGGCTGATGTCATGCTGCTTGGGTCAAAACACATCCCCGACCCATCCCCTGGGCCTCTGGGATGTTCAACCGACTAAAACGAGCTCTAACCACAATGATAAGTTAGCAAGCCTTAGTTGTTCCAGCAACAAGCATGGCTGCAACCCACTTACCACTGCGGGTGGACGAATCTATGCACCACTTGAGATAGATGGAGCCCTGTAAATCATGGTTGATCAACCACCAATCCCAGCTGGTGCATGAGTTTGTCCAAGCACGTTTGAACATCCAAGCTTGACACCCGCAAGGAGTTTCGCGCCACAACAGGAGGTGCTCGGAAGGCGCGGCGCTGTGCAGGTTGATTTCCCTTGGGTTGACTGCCACGAGCTGAACCATATTGTTTTGCCCCTGGTGCGTTTAAGGGGAATGTATCACCACTGCATCTTTTTTGCAAGGGGACTTAAGCGGATGCACCTTGACATTCATTTGGTTTGCTTCCTGCTCAGGCCGCTTACGCAGGGGTTTTGGCCATCCTTCAGGTGCGCGGGCTTCGCGCAGTCTGGCTTTGGACCTTGAACTTCTTGAACAATTAAACTTCTTGCAGAGGGGTCAACAGCAACCAAGGTTTGGCCGCCTCAATTTAGATATACTTGTACGTTCTGCCAAGTTTATGGCGAGCTCACCAGGGGGTATCACGAGCTCACCATGACAAAGGTTCTTTACTTGGGGATCCATTTCTTAATTCAGCTTTTGAAATTATAGTAAAAGTTGCAGATACGCGGGTTAAACGACGGGGGGACCCCCAAATGGCTCTTTTTCCTGTTGGTTTCTCTTGTTAAAACCACAATCAAGGGGTACCCTCGAAAAGGAGGCAGCCATTTAGGAAAGCAGAGGCGGCCACGAGGGACGGGCAGAGGGTGAAATGACCTGCAGCGTTGAGGCCTGCCTTTGCAGCTGAATGATAAGGCTGTGGTTGTCAAAACCGTTTTGAGATCCCATTTGTGGGTAGGTGAATTCACCCATTTTAGAACCGATTTTGGTGGTTGGATTGGTTGATGACGGTACGGCTTTGGATTTGGGACCCATGGCCATAAGATATTTTGGCAGTGAGCTGTTTGGACTTCAGCGAATGCCTCGTTGGCGAGCGCAGCAAGCCGTGAGATATAGCGAGGAGTATTCCTCATGGACCCCCGCTTTGGGTTGGCTAAGCAGAAGACAAAACAAAACCAACCATTTTAGGGTACCTGGAGTCTCCCTCTGACCCTTTAAAAATGGTTGGTCATGACCCAAAATAATGGTGGGTCATGGACCCATTTTGATTCGGGTCAGAAGGAGACTCCAGGTACTATATGGAGAAGCACCCTCTCTTTTCTTTAACGGTCGTTCGCATGCCCCTCGTGGATTGAAGAGGTGCTTTGGGCGCTAGTGTGAGCAACCAGAAAGACGCATGGGACTGTCTGGAAGAGTTATGGATTGGGAACCCAGAGAAGGGTATGATTCAGGAGGTTGCCGTTGTTCTTCGCATTGTTTTGCCAGTCAGTCCCACGAATGATGCCCCTGACCTTGTGATAGCATTGATGCGCGCTGCGTGGGTCAATGCATGTCGTGAAGATTTGTCTTTGTTGCCAACAAATCAAGGTCAGGGGGTTCTCTTGCATGTTAGGACAAGACTGGCGCCAGCTCATTGCAAGCCCCCCCCGTCTCGGTGGTTATCATGTTGCATACGTTAGCAATCCAGGTTCCAGCATTGGCCATAGCACATATGCCTGGGGATCCTGTGGTTGCTGGCTCAGAGCGGCATGGCCTCTAGTCTCACAGATAATTCGGGATGAATTTAGCTTGCCACTGCCACCTGGAGTCTCCTTCTGACCCGAATCAAAAATGGGTCCATGACCAACCATTACTTTGGGTGATGACCAACCATTTCTTAAGGGTCAGATCCGGAGACTCCATTTATTTATACCTTTTGCTGCCCCATGGGAACTTGGGTGTCCAAACTACAGGCGTATACCTCCAATCATGGAGACTCTGGCCAGGCACAAACAAACACTTCTCGCGGCTCCGCAAGACTGTTCAGGTGGCAATCGGTTGCATGGCAGGGAGCACCAGATCTGCCGCGAGCGAAGCTTGCGACGGGAGGCGAGCGAAGGAGCGAAGAAAGTGCGAACCTCTTGACTGCTATTGGGTTCGATCTTTAGACTTTAACTTTTTGGTGGACATCAAGTTGGGTTTTCCACTAAACCCCATTAAACAAAAGAAAAAATGTGCAGGGGGGGTCAACAGCAACCAAGACCTCGGCAGTTCTGTATTGCCCGTTCACCGTTGCAATTTCAGCCAAGGGAGTCACCATGATTTGAGTATGGAACACTTCCGGTTTCGGAGTGGGGGGTTTTTGCAAGGCATATGTCTCTCCCGAATCGCCCAAGGGAGAAGTTTGTATACACCTCTCGGATGGCTTGCTGTTTAACTAATTTTCTTGGGGCCTTGGGGTGGTCAAGCTTCCAATTCTTTGTCCTCCTTTTCCAATTTCACGTGAGCTTCCCTTTCAAGTGATGCTTGATAGGGGGTGTTGGTTTGCACCGGGGGTCGAGATGTGGCAAGAGGCACTTAGCAATGTCTTCTCAATCATTGACACTTTTGCTGGAGGACAGGCATGTGCCATGCCTCCCATCCGGTGTAGAATGCACGCCAAAGGCTTTCGCCTGCAAACATTTTTTTGCAGTGACTAGAGCTTGGGTAGCAGATCATCCATCCCAAAACGACAATTCCACGAAGCAACTCAAGCCCAAGTCTGTGGTGGTTCTCGGTCGCCCGCTGTCTTCTTGAGGTGGAATCACGCTTGCCGGTGAGAGGCCATTGTGGTTGCATTGCATCTTTACACATCTTGGGGTTTTCGCGTGGGTCTGGCCGGACCAATTGTGGCAGGCCAAAACTCATTTGAGCAGATCCTGGAAGCCCAGCAACACCTGTCTCTGCCAGAAGGACAAGGTGAAGCTCAAGAGAGCTACTCATCCCCACGGGCTCTTCAGCTCTTAAGAGCTTTGGAAGCAGATAGGGATACAGACATATCGTAAGGACCTTAGTAGCCTTAATACTTAGAAGAGGGTTGATGGGTGCTGTACAACTATCTTCAGTCACGACCATGGCAAGCACAATGATATCTGTAATTATGTAAGGTGTTCCTTTTCACCAAGCTGAAAAACGCACTCAAAAGCACATCGAACCATCCATGCAATTCCCCCCCGCCGTCTCAAAAGGGCATGAATCCTTTGAATGTATCCCAGACCCGCTTAGCCATGCAATGGCTGGAGATGACGTCCAGATCTTCGGGCTGCTGCGTGCCCAAGGCATTGTCTACCAGCTGGAGGAAGCAGAGACCACCATTGGTCGGGGAGAAGAGACTCGGCTCGGCATCCGGTTCTTCCGGTTGCATGTGTTGTTTGCTGACCACCGGCGTTTCCGTGTCTTTCTGTTTGGGGAAGTGTTCTCTTGAGCAGATAACCTAAAGAAATTAGGTTCCAAAGGAGGTTGTGAAAGTCTGAGGGTCTGGAAGGACTTGCACCTTTTGATAGCCTCTGCGTCCGGGGTGAGTGTCAGCTGCATGTGCCAATAGCTGGAGCCGCGTGGTTCTGATTTTGGCACGCAAAGTCCAAAATCCGAGGAATGCAGCCTGGTACTGGATGGCAAGGGCATCTCGCGAATGCACGCGCGTCTCTTGTCGTCACAGACAGCTAATGCTTGTGGGGGGAAGAACAGTCGTTGCTCAATGATTTGCATATTAGCAAATAGGCCAAGGTGTCACAAAAGTCTCTGAAACATAAGACAAAGTTCATGCTAAAACACCACGGCTGGTTTTGCTTCCACTTTGGTTGAGCTGGGTTTCTTCGCTATTGCATCAGCCAGCCTCATGCTTGAAGCCACGCCCACAGTCGGACTGACCTTGTGGTTGCAGCTTCGCTTGGTCAAACAGGTTTGGCGGGGGTGTTGAAAGTAAAGTAATTGATGGAACCCTTTTTTTGGCGGTTCCAAAAGGAGAACCAACAGGAACCGGGTTTTCTGGGTTTTCTAGTGCCTTTTTTTGGCGGTTCCAAAGGAGCACCAGAAGGAACGCGGCGCTGTGGGTCCCCTCAGACATGGCTGTGGGTCAAAACCAATTGTACCATTTTGGGCTAGGTGAATTCACCAGCGGTACGGAATTTCGGATTTTGACCCATGGACCTGGCTGTGGTGGTCAAAAATAGGTGCCTGGAGTCTCCGGATCTGACCCGAAGCAAAAATGGGTCCATGACCAACCATGATTTTGGGTAGTGACCAACCATTTTTGATCTGGCTCAGATCCGGAGACTCCAGGTACCCAAATGGTAAATGGAAGCAATGACAAACACCTGTCTTATCCCTGGTTTCATTTTGACCTATGGCCCATACCCACAGTCCGAGGGATGGGCCCAATGGCCACATGGCCACAACTTCCCCCAGGTCTCAACTTCTCCCCGGAGCCGCGGCTCACGGACTTGGGCTCTGGCAATGGCAGCTTCGTGAACGGCGCCCGGCTCAGGCCTCACCAGCCGGGGATCCAAGCGAAAAATGGATGAGAGCGCCAAGCTCCAAGGCGGTTGCTGGATGTCCACCCAAAAAAAGGATTTCAAGAGGGAGGCTGGACATAACCTGGGGCATAACCTGGGGCAATTGCAGGGACAATTGCAGGGATTATCAAAGGGGTTGATGCCACAATATCATGGTTGTTGTTGGGAAACTGTTTTTCATTTTTGCTTATGGTGGTTTAGTGGCAAATCCCCACTTAACTGCTATTGTGTTTTGCAAGATAAACCCAGTCCAGGTGATGTCCACCAAAGATTCCCCAATCACAAAACCATAACCCGGATGATATTTGAAATTGCACGCGCATAAGAACATGTGCAGGTGGAGAATCTAAGAAGCTTGTTGCGGTGCGTGAGGAATTGGTAAGCTCTGGGGTCTTGACTTTCCTGTATCTTTGCATAGATGAAGCACACTGTTTTGATATATTCACAAAACCATGGTATGCATGATGTGTCGTAACGGCCAGAAAGCATGCAACACAAATGTACTATGCTTGTATGTACATATAGCAGGAAACACATATTTGTTTGTACAATGCTTAGGTTGTAAGAAGGTCTTTTGCGCTAGTAAAGGCGGAACATATCTGTTTCGTTTTGCGCAGAGACAACCGGGGCAGGTCAGCTCATGGTTACCAAGGGCACACCAAGCGCCAACAACTAATGGGGCCTATGGTCTGATCGGGTGGCTTTGGGGCTTGCTGAGCACCCCAGAAATCTCATTAGGGCACTTCACTTGAAAAATTGTCTGAAACCCATGTATTGTTTGGCAGTACTTAAAATACTCCAAGGATTGAAAGGCTCATGACAATTGGGAGGCTGCGTTTTGTCGAGTGGTTGGCTCACCACAGCGAGCTTTATTGGCTTTGAGCCCTGCAGCCGATGGAGCGCTCCGCTGACACTCCAAAGGATGCTGAGTCGAGCTGAGAGTAGAACCACAAACCGGAAATGAGCCTGCGCACAAGTTGCAAAGCTGGACAGCGGATTCGGATGCGCAATTACCATTTTCAGCCCTTCAAATACCAGACAGGTTCGGGGGACAAGGACCACCCGTGCTGATATCTTCAACATGAATCCCAAACGAGTTCCCGTCCCGTGATTATGTCATAACCTATAAGCGGCCAGCACCTGATGTGCCAAATGACCCCATTTTGAGCCCTGAAGTCCAGAAGGAGGAACGTCTAAGAAAGACTAGAGGTACCCAGAACCCGGACCCCCAAAACACCCACCCACGTCTTTGCCATTTCATGCCATTTCCTTTTTTCTGGGTCATTTCGGCCAATGCACGAGGCCCAGCTTCTGGGAGTCGATGGGACCTTCGGAACCCCTTGGGCTCTTTGCCCGGACCGGAAAAGCCGAGGCCGCAGGCGCTGCAGCACGGGGACGTGGTGCGCATCGCCTTTGCCAAGTGGACCTTCAGCTTCGAGCTCCCGAGGCCGCGAAGGGTGGGGGGGCGAAGGGTGGGACGGAAGGGGACGGAGCAAAGGAAGGTGGAGCTGCTCCAATGAGAATGAGTTGAGCCATTGGATTGCAAGTCCTCCTGTCAAGACATGTTTTGGAGGGGGTCGGATAGCAGCTCCACCTTCCTTTGCTCCGTCCAAACGCCACTTTTCTCTCGGCTCCCTCCCTCCCTCCCTTTTTTCAAGCCTTTTTTGTGGAGGGGGTCGGATTGCAAGTCCTCTTGTCATTTTCTTTTTTTTGAGGGGGTCGACTACCCCCAAAAAAGAGAGTGCCCTTTTTCTGCCCATAGCCACTGGGGATCTGAGTTTTCACGAACCCTTCGCGCCTCACAAATGGAAAGGACCTCTTTTAGCACGCTTCGACTACTGCTTTTGTTTCATTTTCGTGACTATACCATCTACTTGGCAGTAGTTCCGCAAATAAAGCAAAAGACAGTAGATCCCCGATCTACCGTTGTTTCCCTTGAAAACAGCAAAAGCCAAGCTTAATCTCTACCCTTCCCAAACACCCTGTCATCGCTGCTCCCAGAAACTTCCTAAGGCCCTAAGGGTGGTTCACCCAACTCACTTCTTCGAAGCTGACCTTTTATGCTGTTGCTGTCCTTTGTTGGTTCACTCCCGTTTCAAAAGGCCAAAAGGGGATTTGTTGTCTGCAGACATGGGGTGTCCCTTCTCGGGTTTGCATAGGCCCGAAGCGGGCAAGCGCAGATTCTGGTTCCCAACAGGCGAAGGCACAGACGAAGGCCATTGACAAATCTCTGAGATTTGAACATACTTTCAAAGAAGGTTCCCAAAAACAAAAAGGTGTGTCATCACGGGCTCCTCTCCCCCGTGATGGCTCGCAGACGCCACCATGGATCCATAGAGTGAGCGCGCAATTTTCCAATTAACCCCAACGAACATCCGATTTGGTTCTTGCTTCCCCAACGTGTTTCCGCGTTTGCGCGCAGCTCAAGCCGTCGCGAGGCCCGCGCGGCGGCCGCAGGCGGTAGAGACGGAGGCGCCCAAAGAGGCGCAGGAGCCGCGGATGCCAAAGGAGCCCAAGACGCCGGAGAAGAAGGAGTTACAGGAGACGGGGGCGACTTAAACAGTGTATCTCTCACTAGGTCCCCCACTAGTGCCCTTTTACCGTTTCTTTTTTGGGGGAGGGTTCCCCTAGTAGACTACAGAAAAAAAAGTGTACCCTTATCCTCTCTACTGGAGGACCTAGCTCAAACCGGGTGTTGTGACAAATACTTGCCAACGCATCTCGTGCATTGGGCTGAAAAAAAAAGCCACGCGCTGGCTCAGCTGGGGTGAGCGCCAGGAGTTGGGATCGATCCGGTAAGCACTGGGCGATCCCAGCCGATCTGTTCAAGGGTTTGGAACTCGTGCGGAAAAAATCGAGCGGGGGGAGGGCAGTTTCTGCGCCAAGCCCCTTGAAAGTGATCAGCTGGTCATGGGCAGTCTTTTCACATTACAGCGGTTGTGGTCAGTGGTTGACGCTGGTAGCTGTGGTTCCTTGCTCATTCTGTGTCCGCCTGCCGCGGCTACTTGCATGATGTTAATGTTCATTGGCCCGGCATCAAGTGCGCAACCCCAACCAGTTCCATCAGTCGGCCAATGGTCGCCCTATCAGGAGCCACGCTCAGAGACTCCAAGGGCGCCGGCGCCGGCGCCGGCTTACGTGCTTCCAATGCCTTACCCGCCGTATCCTTGGCAGGCGATCTTCGACAGAAATGACTCGAGTTCATTGGACAACACAGAAGCCTTTGTCTTGGATTTGCTATCCAGCCGAGAAACCTTGTTGTGAGATGGACCATTCGGACTGAAAGCTCGGGATATGCAGTCGATCCGAAAGGGTTGAAGGCTGGCCAGCTGAGGGAAAAGTTTAATGCCATGGGCTAGGTGCCGACGGTATCGAACTGACAGGACCAATGACGGACAAATTCCAGGTGGAAAATTGTTGAAGCCCTATGAATATCGCAGAAGTGGTATTAACCACCTACTTTTTGCAGAGTTTTGTCCAGGTGCCTAGAGGCATCCCCGGTTGCAATGCAAAGGATGGAGCATGAATCGTGCATCTCACAATGCTGCAGGCGCAGCCACCTCCGCCACCGCCAGAGAGGCAGGGCACCTACCCTCCTGTCCACTAATGCCATGGAACCCAACAGCGAAATGCTCCCTTTAACATTCTCTTCCAGGACCCCGAAACGTCAAGTTGCATGTTAGTGGAACCTCAAGGCAAAGAAGAAGTTGAACTGCTTTCAGGAGTTTCGTCTTTGTCAGGTTGTGCGTTGATGCTCATTACATCTACCCTTAAAACGAACAGAGTCTTCATGAGATGATGTTTTTCCTTCCCGCTTTTTCCAAGCAAGTCGCAGACTCAACGACTAAATGGGTTCCTTCAAGACCTCATCCACAAGTGGTTTGGTAAGTTTCTGCTTGTCAAGAACCATCCCACAAAGTCGCTAAAGGACACTTAGTCTGACCGAAGGTCCCGCATTTTCTCTTGTGTGCGACCTTCAAAAGAAGATTGAATGGCAATTGTTCAATTTGGCAGCCCTTGGAAAGTGGGTTATTCAAATGGCATCCATATGCCAGGTAGTGGTTTCCCTGATTGTAGCGGTTCGCGTAGCGCGGAATACGGATTTGGTACCTGGGATCGAACAACCCAGATGACCAATGATTTTGAGGGGTGTCCCTGAAAGGATTTGGTTGTTGAGTCCGTTGCCCCAGGGCCGTTTTCAGGGTTCGCCATATGCTCAGCCTGTCGGTTGGTCTTGTCTTTCCCCTTCCCCGCTGGGCGACTCGAACGGAGCTCTCCTGGGTTTCTGTTGTTTGTTTTGGGGTGTTCCTTGGTGGCTCCCAACCATCCCCTTAGCTTTTTAGCTTTTAAGGGTTTAGTGGTAGTTTCCATTCAACCCACTCAAAGACATTCACTTTCAGCAGGGGATCTGAGGGCAGCCCAGGTTCAACGGATAAATGGTTGTGTGTCAAAACCAATGGTACCATGTTTGGGGAGAAGCACCGCCCATTTTGGTCTATAGTGGGGATTGGGATGTTCACTGGTGGTATGGGATTTTGACCCATGGCCAAATCTCGGACGTCCCTTGGATCGGTCACGTGAGGCCCGAGGACGCGGAGTGGAAGAAGGATCTACTGCAACGGCTCTGGCAACTTGAGGCCAACGTCTCCAAGTTGGCGGACGCCAACGCAGAGGTTTGCCAGGCGCTAGGGCCTAGCTGTGTGTGTGTGCGTGTGTGTGCTGCTTGTTTGTTTTTGTTTGTTTGTCTGTCTGTCTGTCTGTTTGTTTGTTTGTTTGTTTGTTTGTTTGTTTGTTTGTTTGTTTGTTTGTTTGCTTTCTTTTTGTTTTTGTTTGTTTTTTTGGACAAACACGAAAATCATATGAGGGAACTCTTCTTCGGTGGGTTTGAAGGCCAACCAAAATGACACACTCAGGTTTTGGGGTACCCCTGACACATGGGAAAACTGCCTACCACCCCCCTGTCAGTTGGGAGCAGTCAGCAATAGCAACAAAATGAGAAGCAGGAAAATAAATAGAATTGGGGTGTGGATCGCGGGAAAACCAAAAACATAGTTATGCCTCTCATATTTTTCCGGGCTGTGCCAACAAGGGACCTGCCTTCTGAAGCAACAAAGGTGAACAGTAAATTTGTCCACCAATCTTGGCATCATGCAGAGGCGTGCAGACCACCTCTGGACGAGAGATCCGCCCGTATCGGAGGACATGACACAGACTTACTTACCCCCAGGGAAGTCGAAGGATCTTGTTTCAACTACTTGGACCCTCAAAATACCCTTCACAAATGGTGTTAGTCCAAAAGATATGTTGGATTCCCTTTTTTTATGGCTAGTCTGAGAGTCAAGGTACACCCTTTCTTTTTTGCATGTTTCAGCAGGTGGTTGGCTTTCCCCCGTGATTTCGCCCAATTTGCGCCCCAGCCCCAGTCACTGAGTTGGTGGTCGAAGCGCAGGCGTTGCGCTCCAAAAGCGAAGAGCGACGAGCGGAGAAAGGCTACGAGGACGAGGTCTTCCAGGCCCTGGAATGTCGGGAGAATCCCAACCAGAAACAGGTTCGGCCGTTTAAGCTCTGCTTATTGGTTTGGAAAACACCACTTGAATACCAGGTTTTGATTCAGATCATGTAAACCCTTAGTTGGTTTGGATTGGTTGTTTGAGCATTTGAACCCCTGGCGTTTAGTAGAGGTAAAACTCCTTCTGACCCTAACAGAACGGTTGGGGCATCTACCCATTATTTTGGAGGACGGCCACTCTATTTTTAAAGGATCATGGAGACTCCCGGTAGACCGACCAATCCGATTGGGTGTTTCTCAGAATAGGACTCGAATCGCTTGGGCAAAACCTTTCCGTTTCCCTCTAACACCAACTAAAACGGGAGGGTAGTTCCCTCTAAACACCAACTACAAGGGAGTTGTTCCGTCCACACAGCCACCAAAACGGGATGAAAGGGGTCATATTCACAATTTTGAGACACTCCCATTTGGGTGTGGGTCAAAAATACAATAACCCCACCATGGGTTGCCCTAGAAAATGGAAACAAGTACGAACGTCTGCGTCCCTTGGTGGCTTAACTTTGACCGATACCCTTTTCTTCCAAGACCACCCTCCAGCATTTTGACTGATATGTGGGTTTCAACATCACCATCTGGTCAAGGTGAGTTTGCCGTGGTAGGGGTGATGTTTTAAGGCTAGGTCCCCCAGTAGTGCCCTTTTACACTTTTTTGGGGAAGGGTTCTACTACAATAGACTATAGTATCCTTCACCTCGATCCAGGCCGTCTCTGCCCTGAGCGCTGCGGCCGATCGCCTGGCTCGCCAGAGCGATCGATCCCCGGGCTCGCCGGGCTCGCCGCCGGTGTCGCCCCCTGCGGCGCCGGAGGACAGAGGTGAGACGAGTGCGGTAAGCAGGGCTCCACTTTTCGATCAACCCAAGTTCGACTGAAACTCACGGGTTTGTTCCCCCGAAAAGGAGGACCCCAGGGTTTATGTCTATCTTAAGTGGAGCCCTGGTGCCACGTGATTCACTCCTTGAGTTCATCGACTTCCCTCTGTTTGAGAAGACCATGTTAGTGGTAATTAAATACGCAGTTTGGACTTTATTGGCCAATCCTCTCTGGAAGGTGTTAAGTGAACATGAGGTAGTGTTTGCTTGATTTGTTTTTATAGTTTTTTTTTTGGTTGGGGGGGGGGGAGGGCATCTTTCAGTACAGCGAACTTGGCGGATGCATTTTGGGCGGAAGACTCAAGTGTTCGTTTTGGGGAAGGACTCGGTGGAAGTTCATTGGATGAGATTCCTTTTCACTTCCATAGGATTTTTGTTTTGGGGTGTCACCCAAACGAGTTTCTCTCAAAATAGGGACCTTAAAAGGGATGGTGTTCCCTGTTGATTTCCTTGAAACCAACCCCGGGTGTGACTTAAAAACAAGCACCCAAATGGAGGAGCCAGAGTGGCCCAGAACGGTGGAGAAAGAAAGCATCCGTGTGGACAGCCCGCCACATGAAGAGCAGTCGCCCAAGTGGGAGATTGTGCCAGTGGAGGAGGACATGTTGCTACACTGCCAGACTTAGCACACATTTTGCAAAAAAATGTCAGGCAATAAGGGATAGATGTTGGTCCGTTTAGTTGATTTTTTGCAGACCCCCTATTTATCCAGCAGATGAACATGGATCCAACAAAAAAACACATACAGGGCGGTCTATCTCAATTTGCACGGGGTGTCAACCAGCCGACCGTCTACTTGTCGTCTTTGGGGTCGGATCGGTTCGGCCCAGGTTAGAGGACAACTTCCAGACGGAGGATTGGGATGCGCTGATTGCAGAGACCCAGCGAAATCTGTCGCTTTACGCCACTTGCTCCAAAGCGGATCGACCTTTTGCTCCGCGTTTGCGTCGAGGTCCCAGAGTCTCCCATTTTTTGTTCAAGGTCCCAAAAGGTCAAGCTGATTTGTTGGTTTTGGTTTTGGGTCCCAAAAAGGTGAAGCTGCTTTTTTTCCCCACGTGCTTTGATTTGAGGCCATGCTGTCCGGGGCCAATGAGCCGGACTTTGAGAGCAAAAGCGTGTCATCTGTCAGCAGCTCTTGCTGCAAGCAGCTCATGTTCGAAGGGGCCATCGGGGACTCCTCGTGCATTCTGGAGGTGCCTCGGCCGTTCATTTAAGACAGGCGCCCAACACCTCTCTCGACCCGGTGGGCTTTCGTAGGGCCCTCATAAAACTTATAACCGTAGAAATATACTGAAAAATGAATTGGCGTCAAGAGCACGAAGGACGGGCATGGCCTCTTACTTGTCATTTTTGCGACCCGTCATGTACTGCAAAAGGGAGGAACGTGGCTATCAGGCTATCAGCTAGACGAGGAAACTCGTCCCCTTGCTTGCTGTACAGGCATGGATTTGGATTTGGCATTGGCCAACGTCAAGATGGCAAACACCTGGATGTACTGATGGAGCCACCATTTGAGCAACAGCTTTTTCAGAAGCAAGACAGCTGGGATGGCAGGTTGACGTGGTCGACTTGAGAAGGGCAGGTGGTTTGTTTCTTCCGGCTGACAAATATGGCCATGAATTGGAGGGGCTCTCTTTATACAACTGCCATGGTTTCCCTTGGAAAATGAAAGACAATGTAGAACCAGAGTGTCAACTGATTTCCACTGGCAAGGGATTGACAACCTGTATCCTTGTTGGTCGGGCCAAGCCCTGGAGCAAACATGCTTGAGCACCCCGCGCTTCAACATTCCCCTTAAGGATACCAGCTGGTGTGATACCAGCTGGTGTTAACAATTTCCCAACCCCGGTCCCTGCGGGGTTGTCTCCACTTCTTTGTATTGCTACGCAAGTGAACCACCCTGGCCGGTTGCCAATGGTTTGCCTGGGATTTACTGGGAATGCTTTTGACCTTCTTAAAGTGGTTACACTTGGGGTTCTCAAGATTACTTTGACACCGGCTTGTCTTTGTTTGTGGGGACTTTTGGTTGTTGTTTGTTTTTGTGGTGGGACCTTCTATTTGTTTCTCTTCTGTTGTTTTTAGGGGGTCTGTGATGTGACAAGCTCACATGAGCAGCGCAAAGCCAGTATTGCTTTACTGCCAGCTTGAATAAGCATAGAACCGTCTACATTCATTCTCATAGCCATGTTAGTGTCAAAGATCCTTTCCACAAGTTTTGCATGAGTTGGGGTTGTGATTTTCCGCTATCTCCCCACTCCTGTCTAAAATTCATAGCCAAATTGATCTGATGTACACAAAAACGAGGTGGACACGTGCCTGGACGAACCCTTTTAGCCTATGGGTTGTCGGGCCCCTGCTCAAATGGACCCGGGCAAAAGCCTGTGACGTGTTGCTACTGAGATGCTCATACAATCAGGTGTGGGATCTTCTTCCATCATACTTTAAAATGATAACAATCATAGTAACAATAATAATAATAATAAGAAGAATCTATACATATATATTGATGTATTCGAGTGGACAAACTATGGAACAGAGTCAGATGATCTTGTGTTTTGCATTAAATTCAGGTTAGGTGGGGACCCTATTTTTTCTGCTTCTTGCCGTTTTTTCCCCTATTTCTTCGGTGTGCCCCGCTCCGGATTTTGGCGTCTCCGCTCCGATCTTTGGGTAGTGGAGGCCATCCTGGGCGCGCTGGAGGAGTTGGAGAACCTGGGCTTGGGCAGCTCCAAAGTGGGGAACCACCGGCGGTGGCACGCCCTGGCGGAGGAGATTGAAAGGCTCAAAGAGGAGGAGATCCGCAGGGACTCGGGGACTCACTTCGGGGTGGATGTGAGCGCACATGTGAACCCCGGAAAAAACCCAGTCCCATTCGTGGTGGCTCGTCCTTTTGTTTAGTTGGCCCCCCCCCTCCGTCAAGAAAGCCAGACTTTTCCTTTAAAACCGCAAAGGGGGGGGTGCCCTCGAAAACAAGACAGACCCATGAGAATCCCTCCCGGCCACGTTGCCAACCTGAGGGGATGTGGTCACCCCACACTTCCCGAGGTTTTTGGGCTTGCCCCTGATCCTTCCTTAAAACCCCCTAAACCACCCCTAAACCAGCCCTGAACCACCCTGAGCCAACCCTAAACCAGCCTTCAGCTTTAAACCCACCGGAAACCAGGACTAAACAATCCCTAACACACCCCAAGCAAACCCTATACCAAGCCTAACCCACCCGAAGCCAACCCTGAACCAACCTACACCAGCACTCGTGATTCCTAAGCTAGCCTAAAGGTATTTTAAATTCACCTAAACCCGACCCTAAGCCCTAAACCAGCACTAAACCAACCCCAAACCTGGCCAACCTGAACCAACCAAAAACCCACCCTGAAGAACCCAAGCCAGGCACGCACACTAAACAATGGCTCGTTCAAAAAAGTGAACCCTCTGCAACTTTTCTGGGCCGGGACCGCCCCGCCGAACCTTGCGGGAAAAAAACAATGCGCCGGACCTAGGACAAAACCATCCACCACACGGTCCAGGGAGGGAGGGGTAAATAGGGCCAGTGGTAAAGGAGAGTCTCAAAGCCAACGGTGGGCCAGCACACACAAGCAGCATCCTTCCTCATCCTCCGATTGGCAGGTCCCGTACCATCTTACTCAGTCACACCTAGGGAGCCCGGTGTTTGATGCGAAAACTCGGGCCGTGCAGCAGTTGGAACATCCAACTCCTCTCCTTTTGGGCAGTTGATGCCTGAGGGCTGGAAGTTTCGAGCTTCCGGTCATTTCGAAACTGAGATCCGGACACGCAGGAGGTGCTGGAGCGGGAGTTCGTCGAGAAGCTGGAACAGGACTGCGGCAATCACTGGCGGATTCCGTGGCCAGCAGCTTTTGGGGGCTTAAAAGGGAATGGAAACTACCCAGCCCAACGCTGCTCGTTTAACTGGCACTTTCGCAAAGTGCCCGTTTAACCAACCCTTTGTCAAGAGGCTGGCTTTCAAAACCGTGAAAGGTACGTGAGCAACCCGTGAAAGACTGCGAAAACCCGGTGAAAACAGTGTGAAAAGACACCCTTCGTTTACTCATGCTAGGGCTCCCAGGAAACGCAGCACTTTTATCAAACGGGCTCGTTTAACTTGTCCTTTGGACTTGCTGGGCAGTTTGAGGATTCCCTGGTTCCCATAAGACACACCCAATGCCAGCTTCAAGCGCATATTGAACTCTGCATCAGATTGGAATGGAACCACACAAGATCTTGGGTTTTCACCAACGTCTCGCCTCATTTGGTTCGCAGGTAGTCTAAAATCTAACATGTGGTTGCCCTCATGTTGGGTCGAAGGGAGCTCACAGGAGTCCAGGAAGCCAATTCCCATAGCCAAAAGACCAACTTGCCTGGGGTTTGAGCTACTTCCGGAATGGTCATGCATACTGCTTTGGTGACTTGAAGGATCATGACTCAGAGATCAGATGTTGCTCCCGTTGTCTTATAAGGGCCCTTTTTGATAACACCTACCTGCAATCACCATGACCCTTTGAAAATGGGTCCATGACCCCATTTGTTTGGTGGAAGCTCTGTCGCAAAGCCCTCGCTACCAAAAGAAGCCTGGATGGATACATCACAGTGGAAATCCCAAGATCGATTCATCGGAGACGAACACGCTTTGGGCGGACACTGGCAGAACCCCCTGCACATGTTGCTTTCTTGCTGTGCTAAAGGTTCCATATTGCCTCCGCCAGTAGAGCTTGTTCTTCCGTCTCTTTCGCTGGCAGCGCCAGAGCTTGTTCTTCCGGCTTTTTCGCCTGCATCCAGAACCCCTGCACCCGGTGTCTGACAGTCAAGTAAAGTTGACTGGCCACCAACGTCCCCTTTTTCCTGCTGCTGTCTTTCCAGAAAACCCCCCAAACCCCGAGGAAAGAGGTGTTTGAAAAGAACAATGGTTGAACAAATGGGGAATCTCTAGAGAGGTCATCAATCACAACACTGCTTTAAATCCAATGAAGAACATAGGAATAGGCCTAGATTCCTAGATACGAAGCAATCTGCGCAGTCGCGAAAGAATTGCACTGCATTTGAAAGCCTACGCAGCTGGGTATTGACCAACCATTTTTCAAGCGTCATGGAGACTCCAGACCCTTCTCTGGGGATTCCACCGCTCTGTGGGATTTCTCGTGTCTCTCCAGTTGCACTCCCAAGAGATGCCGCCATGGATTCGGTGAACATTACCAGTCTATGGTCCAATGAAACGAGGGGACGAGCTGACCATTTCGCCCACAAAACCCAGACACGCCCAAAAAATGCTCCATGTGGGGCCTGGGACATTTTGACCATGGCTCCACATCTCACCATCACGCCGAAATGGCCATGTTGTGGGGACTTGGTAGTTTTCATGGTCGTTGTTCGGAAACATTTTACATTTTTGCTTATTGTGGTTTAGTGGGAAATCCCCACTTAACTGCTAAAAATCAGATTTTAGCTCCCCTTCCAACGTCAACCAAGTTTGGACCATGGCTCACTTGCGTTTTTGGTCGAGGAGGAGGAGCTCCTGCGTGCGGAGGCCTTTGCCCCGGCCACGGCCGAAGAGTTGCTCTTGGAGCTTGACAGGACACGAAAACCGCACGGGGTGTGTTGGTCGTTTGTTCGGAATTGGAGCTGCCAAAATGGTTCCGGTTCCTTTTGGTTGTATTTAAAACCACCCAAGAAGGGGTAGCATCAAAGAATGACAGAAGATGCCGGACCCTTAATTGGTAGTTTGGATTTGTGGTTTGGAGATTACAACCCCTAGCTGGTAAATGAAAAATCACCCCCCAACCTCCAAACCGCAAATCCAAACCACCAGCTGAAGCTGACAGAATAGATGTTCGTATGGGCAAACAGAGGCAGAAAGCATCGGGTCCGGTGTAACGTGAAACGTGTTTTGGCTCATGGAACCCATCACAGCCAGAAAGGCCGGCCTGTGATTGCCCCTCGTGATGAGAAGATTGATGAGTTCATCCTACCGGAACTCGATGCTTTGCTGCTTTGACACCTGCCATAAAAGGCTCCGACCTTTGCCGAGGTGCCACGGCGACCAAGCCACGGCCAAATTCCTCCTTTTTGCCCCCAAAACAACACGCCAAGCAAGCGGTTTCTCGCGCAAACTTCCTTGGCTGACGGCAAAAACGTTCGAGTTACAGCCACAAAGCCACTCACAACCTGAGCGCTCGCGCGGGCAGGCGGGACCCAGGGGTAGGCTGACGGGTGCAACGGCCAGGATGGAGCTGAAGAAGAAGCAGACCAAAGAGGAGCTGGAGCAGCTCTCTGCGGAGTTGAAGGATCGATCCGCGAAGTTGCTCGCTAAGCTTGGTAGAGGTTTGCTGACCAGTTCAATGCAACTGGCAGCTCCATGTCTGCAAAAAATTCAAGGTGCTCCCTTTTCCGACCAGAAACACCTGTTACCAGCTGCGGCCAAGTGGGCTATCCTTTTTGTGTATACTTCCATCAACCCTTAGGACTGGATCGAAATCGTGGGGTGTCAGATTTGTTAAGATTGGGGTCCGGGTAGCTTCTGCAAGAGAGAATCGAAGGGACTTCCCTTTATAAAGGAATAGTCTCTCAACCTGCAGGGGTGCCTTTGTTTCCCGGAAAAACATAATAATAATAATAATATAAAAAAAAAAAAAACGGGCCAGCGCAGCATGCCTGATTTGGTTTTGTCAGCTGGTTGACTTCAATCGGCGCATGGCCTCTGGCAACTTCTCGGGTGGTTTCCTTATGAATGGCTAGACATCTCTTGCATGGGGTTTGCCACGTTTACGACCCAATGCAATGAGAACCAAACAGCGACGGCCAAGCAGTTTCAGCAGGCAGGCTGCAGGTTGGAATTTGTTTCGTGCTTGGGGGGGTTGCCATGTTCGCGCGTTGAACCCGGCCCTTGAAGCTTCAAGCAAGCGGTGGCAAGCGGATTTGCCCTTGGAAACGGCGATTCTTGGCAAGGCTCTGATTGAAGAACCTGCGACCGGCTGGCCAAGCTTGTACTTTGAAGACCGGCAGAGTTGATGCTTGTTGGGTGTGCCTGGGTTTAGTGGGGAATCATCACTTTTGGAAGGGAACACCCCCCGGGTTGATTAGTATGTGGTCAGCATTACCCTCTTGCCGCGTGTTTGGTTGGACTTGCTCATTTGCACACCAACAGAGCGGCGATCCCATTCTTTGTGCTGCCCTGCTACTTCACCCGCGCATTGGAGCAACACACGCAATAACTTGACATTCAAGCATGGATTGCGGCTTCCACGACATGGGGAGCTCGGACCCGCAATTCAATGCAAAACTTGGAGCACATGTTCTACGACTTGGCACACTCACCCGTTTAGTTTTCTGGTGAATTCTGTTTGGCTTCTTGACAAGAGTGCTAACTTAGCACGACAGGAATACGCCATCCGGCAGTCGGGCTGGGGCAAATGAGCCGAAATTACAATTGACGAACGTGGAACATGTTGTTTGCCGCATTAAGCTGAGTCACACGGAACGCAGAGCATCCCCTTGGCAGCGATCGAGTCGCTGCCAGTGGCCGGGGCCGAAACCAACTGAGGTGGTGTTTCATAAGCCCGGCATTTTCCACAAAGGATTCGACTCCTGTACAAGAAAAGACTCGGCTCGATATCGGAGGAGCAGACAGCGCGATATCGGGAGGAGAAGTCTCGGGCAGACTATGCCATGAAGCTGCACTCCCATGCAGAAGAAGTTGCTGATCGCCTACAAGAAGCTGAGAATTCAGGCCAACGGGTCTTGGTTTTGCTTCCAACGGGGGCAGTGGTTTGGAACATGCATTTGTGGGGGTGTTGTTGTTTTTTCCTCTCTGTTTTTGGGAAGACCATCTTGGTAAACAAACAGTTTGGGGGTCAATCCGCTCAAGTGTTGCGGTTGTTCCGCGAAGCCAGTCTGGCCGCGAAATCGATGGGTGCCAAAGCGGAAAAAAAACTGGTGCGAATGTGTCAGATTTTGGTCAACGTACTCAATCACAGATGAGTTTACAGTATTGTTTTCAGTTTGGCAGTTGTAAGAGCAGCTTGCAGAACCTTGAACTTTTCCGAGCATGTTCCAGCCCCCCCCCAGTGACTGCTTTGTGTACAGTGCTTTTGGTTTTGGGGAAAAAGCAACCGTGGTTGGTCATCAGTGGTTGGTGCTGGATGGTATGTTTTTGTTTGTAATGCTGGTATGTTTTTTTGTTGGTTCTGGTATCCAAATTTGCATCCAAACAGGCAGCCAAGGAGCTACCAGGAGTTCTGTACGGACATGCTAGTATGTGTGTTGCAATGCCCCCAGTTTGAGCAACTCCGACTCCAGCTATGTGCAACTCCAGTCCTCGTTTGCGAAGGCTGCGACCAGCGCTTGGCGCAACTCCAGCGGGTGCAGCGCTTATTGCGGGCCCAACTGGAGGAAAAGCGAAAAAGCGGCGAGTGGAGGGGTGGTGTCTATCTGGGGAAACATGTTCGCAAGCTTAATTACTCACTGTGTGTTTGAGGAAAGCTTGTTTGAGATCTGGGTCTTAAATTCTGCAGATCTAGTTCTGTGAATCTGTTGTTCTTGAAACGAGTTCTGTTTCCACGTTTTGGGACCGGGTGGGCGTTGGCGATGTCACCAAGGTTCCTGTTATCAGGTTTGATTTTTGTTTTCTCGGTCGGTGAATGGCGCTGCTCGAGGGATTGTTGGTTTCCTGGTTTGGGGGTTCCAAGCGTAGAATCTGATGGGCTTGAAGGGACACTTACGATTGTGGGTCAAACCTAAGGTGCCTTTTTGAGGACGGTTACCACTCCACTGTTGTCTTTTTAACAGGCTTTCTGGGTTTTCACCCGGGCACCCGGGGTTTTGACCCATAGCCATACGAGTGTCTCTCTTGAAATTTAATCAACTTATGGCTTGAAAGAGATCCAAGAGGAACCCCTCCATGGGCTTCCACTATTTGGAGACACACCCAAAGGAACAAATATCCTCCGCAAGCTCGGCACTTCTTGCCATGATCCTCAGATTCGTGCTCATCCAGGGACCCAGTCTAAGCGAGGTGCTACGTGTTCACTGGGGTTCAGGTGTGTTCTCTCATTCTAAAAACAGCCATCCAATATAAGCCCTCCACCTAGCGGGCATTGAATCACTTGAAAGTGGCTTGTCTATGTTGGGGCGAGAATCAAAATATGATTGTTTGTAAACGGTACGTGGCTGAAGTGACGTTTGGCATGTGAGCATTGGTGAAGACTGTTGTTAATTTCAGGTCGGCTGAACGCCAGCAGGACTTGCTGCTTGGGTGACGCCCGAAGTGAACCAATCCCGACAACGCAGAAGCAGGATGTGAGGAGCCATGCATGGATCTCATGTGATAGACATGTTTTCCAATCGGCCCCGATGTACCCAGTCCCAAGCAACTCTTTCAAACCATTCCTCGCCTTCCTTTGCTTTCTCGGCTCGGGCCGGATGAGTTTGGTCTTAGACCGTGGTGCCGGGAGCCCAAGTTATCTGGAATGTGTCTTATTCGCCTGCAAGGCTGATGGCCTTCTTGAGCTAAGTGCAGAGGGACTGCTAATGGGAACCCGGGAGTAACAAGCCCGTAGAACGTGTCACCCAAAGTGAAGGATCCCCACAAAGAGACGCCCAAAATATGAATCAACCAGGGGTCCGGGGTCAACATTGGATTAGCCATCCAGTTACCAGCTCCTTTCCCTGATCTGTTGCGGCTTCCTCATGCACCTTGACTTTTGTGTCAATTTTAGTATGGGCTTTTACTTTTTGGGTGTTTCTCTAAAACTAGTTGCAACGACCCCTCTAGGTACTTGGGTTTCCTCTTGGTTTCTCTTGATCAACAAATTTGGGCTGCAATGCCAGTAGTTTCTGTCCTTCTTTTCTGGGTGGTGATGGGCAACTTTTGCACCGTACCAAGTGTAGCGCACCCTGTACTCATTTGGCTGTGGGTCAAAACCAATGGTATCATTTTAGGGTAGGTGCACCACCCATTTTAGTCTATTTAGTGGGGATTGGGATGTTCACCGGGGGTACGATATTTTGACCCATGGCCATTTGGCACTCTTTGGGCTGCAAGCTTGTTGGCACCCTGTGCCGACCCATCCTTCGACGTGAGTGGTCGACGTTTTGCGGTGCAGACTGCTGGTCCTTGGCGGTCCGCTCATGGCGTCCTTGTCTTGGCATGGTGTCATCCCCCCTGGCCAATGCGGGGGGTTGTAGGGTTGCTGCAACTTGGCTCAGGTTTGGCGAAATTGACACTTGGTGGCTCCCAGCCATCCCCTTAGCCTTTTAGCTTTTTAGTGTTTAGTGGTAGAATCCGTTTAACCCACTAAAACCCGCGTATATGTTTCCAGTGCATTTGCTTTCCATGGGCAAGCACTCGCATCGGGTGCTTGCCCATCAGCGAGTGGATGCTCATGGGACCGGGGAGGCAGCACGAAATCCGACGAGACTCAGCTACCACGTCCGCATGTTGCGCGACATCGCCAGTTGTGCTGTTGTTTGTTCGGGTTGGTGTGATACGCATGATACGCCAGTTGAGTTGGGAACGCGCACCCCATATGGAGAATTCAATAGCCACGCATGGCAACATGTTGCCCTCTGTTTGAGTTTGCAGAATTCTATCAAGCTTGGAGATACAATGCAAGATCCAGCCACCTCACTTGACGAATGGAACTGACCACGAAAAAAAAAACACACCAAAAAAACAAGCAAACAAGGGCAGCTGCTTACATCAGCCGGGGCAATTCCAAATTCCTGCTGGACGAATTCCAACAAGCTCATCATCCATGAAAGTACCTCACTATCAGCGAATCAAGGTTCTCTTGCAAAATAACAATCTTAAAGCCTGAAGGTGTTTGTGATCTGTTTCATTTGCCCAGATCTCTAGCACACCCCAACCCCCACCAGCAACCAAGCCCCGCCGTTAGGTGCCGTTGCACTCCTGCGGATTCCTCGGCTGAAGAGCGGCCGTGCAGTGAGGCTTGGATGAAAACGTTTGCGAGTAGCTGTGAACCAGTGGGCGAGTTCGGATGGAAACCATGGTAAACCACAAGGGGGGGGGGGGGGGTGGCACGGAAAAGACAGTGCCCATTTTGGATGAGCAGCAGGGGGGTTAGCACCGCACAGCTTCAAGCTTGGGGAAAAATTGGTTGCTTTTTGTTTGCTTTGTTTTTGTTTCAACGGGAGTTCAAAGGAACACCATCCCAGTTTGTGGCGGTTTGTGGTATACCCCTATTTTTACAAATCCACAGGCACAAAGTCCGGGTCCTCTTGTGGTTTTCGAGAGGCGTGCTGAGGACGCATACCGAGCCTTGGGAGGTTTCGAGTTGCACGGCCGATGTTGCCCGTGAACACGGGTCCGATCTTGCGGATGCCTTGATTCAGGGTGGCATTTGGTGCAAATTTCACAGACTAGGAGGCAACAAGGGCTATTTCCATTGATCACAAGGCATAGTTTTGTGCTTGTCCGCGTTGTGGAAGCATGGCATGCACCTGACGCGCGCTCACCAAACCGTGTGCTCATCAAAGCGTGTGCCTTATGCTGTTGTGAGATTTGATGTAAATATGCAGACTCAGACACAAAGCTATGCTCTTCACCAACCAGAGCTTTAGAGTTGTTTAGTGTTGCCTTTGGACGTGCTGAGCCCATAGTTCCACATGGATTGTTTGACTGACACGCCGCTGTACATTGCCCTGGGCACGCACTTGTCACGAGCAACGTATCTGGGGGTTGATCAATATTCCGTTCGGCCCGCAAATGACCATGAGTAGCTTTTCCCATGTAGGGAATATGTTGTGTCTTAGTGGTTGTCAGATCATGGAAAGGACCTTTTGATTAACCCCCATGCGTTCACTGGGAACATATTGGAGCCTTTCGGGTCCGCCGCAAGGCTTATGGACGACAACGGCTTCGCGCTGGACGCGTGAATCCTCCGAATCGGTCGATTCGGGTTCGAGTCGGCGTTGCTCTGTCGAAACGCGGTCTCTTTGAAGCGCGGTTCCTTTTGGATGCCTTGAACGTGAAAGGGATACCTGGAGTCTCCATGACCCTTAAACAATGCGGTCATTACCCAAAATGATGGGGTCATGGACTCATTTTTGAAGGGTCATGGAGACTCCAGGTAGCAAGTTTCCCACGTTTGACCTATGATTTTTTGGTTCCTTTACTTTACACATATTTTGTTCAAAGGGATCCTCAGTCTTTACCCATTTGGCAGAGGTCTGGTTCCGTGCCTTGTGATTGACAAGTTTCAGATCTACTACAACTCACACCGGTTATAAGGCCGTTTTAGTGGCAAGCAACAGGTTAGGCCTTTGTTGAGCTATCTCGCTCTGGAAGAAAGATAACGTGGCACACATTTATTGTTTTGGACACATGCAAGTTTGGTATACTTTGCAATGTTCATTTTCCTGGGTCTGAGGGGTTTTCAACAGGTTTTTTGGGTTATTTCCCTTTGAACTAACATTTGGCTGGCAATCTTGAGGATATGGCTTTGACGGATTTGTTCTGATGTGGTTGCCTTTGGTGGGCGCCTTTGCTTTTCGTCGACATCGGCGAGCAGATGCGACTTGGGTGCTAGACTGGCCATGGTTTGAAGCTGGACGATGCTATGACCTGGGACCTTTCGAGGTGTCCAGAGAGGAAATTCTTGTAGCGGACTCCCCAAAACAAATCGGCTTGCTCTGGTTTCGTTTGAAACAGAACAAAAGGGGCAGCCTTACAAAATAACAGACCCATTTTGAGAATTTCCCGATGAGACGTTCAAAATCAACCCTCAATCCTTGCGTCGTGGTTTTCCTTGTGGGGATGCCCAGGCGTTCAATCAACTTGTGCTTGTGACGTCCTCAATCGCGGTGAAGCTTGCAACCCAGGGATCAAATTACGCTGACTGTACGCATTCTAAGATAAGTGACACGTGGTAAGCCCGAAGCGCGGACCTTGAAAGTCTCCAGTGAGTTGACCAGAGCCTGTCACTTGCAAGATTCCTGTCGCAGTTGGGTCGAGCTTGACAGCCAACACCTCGCGGATGTTTACTTTGCACATGTTGTATTATGATTTCTGCAAGGCATCCCAGGCTATATAACAGAACTGGCACACAGGATAAGTCGAATGTCTTCGCCATTCCAAGGCAGCTAGGCGCTCCCACAGAAATCATGCCCACCAAACCGAGCATATATCTGCCACCTGACCTGGTCCTTGGCCACGTGATTGCCGAGAAACGAGTCCAAGAGCCCACCAGCCAAAAGTTCCCATCCGGATCCTTTGTTTGGATATGGTTAGTTGGTTTAGTGCTAGTTTCCTTCAAACCCACTAAAAGTTAGTCACTTTTAGCGGGGCATCAGTTTGAACAGAGCATTGTCTTCCCTTTTTCTCCTTGCCTTCAGGTACCATGTCCCCAAGGTGGGCTCCGAGTTCACAGTGCCCGGCGGCACTATGCCCAAGGCGAGCGAGCCCCGGGCCCCGCGGCGCTTTCCCGGCGGAGCGGCGGAGCCGTGGTTCTTTCTGTGGGTTTCCCCTTTCTGGCCAGACCAAGTCGGTTTGCTTTCGGTTGTCCTTGGCTTCTCTCATTTACGCCCTTAGCGAAGTCGTATCCCATTGCGGTTCAGATGACGAAACGCCGGCGGGACTCGGGATCAGGGTCAGTGAATCACGAAGTCAGACAAGTCAAAGGGAAAACCCTCAGGGGTGATAGACGGTGTGCGTTGGTATTGAAGTGAGGAGGGGATGGGATATGATTATACTGTATTGTCCCGTGAATTTCGATTATTTTGGCTCAATCTGACTAGGCTAGGCATTTCTAGGTCCATGCACCCATGTACTTGCGTATGCGCTCTACGCAGTTATCCAAAGGAAGCGACCTGTACATTTTCTTGAGTGAGGAACACCCGGCCCGGACGTAGCGCACTGGTTCTGGGCGCACAGCTTTTTGGAAAGCATAGAATTTGCTAGCCCACCGGAAATCCTTTGATAGTTTACCATGATGAATCGAGTTCGCCTTTGCAAAAGCAAGTTGGTTGGGCCTTGACTATGCCAACCCAAGGCAGCTTTGCGATGCAACCACGCACACACACATGCACGAGGACTCACTTACATACATACATTTATGTGCCGCACACTTGCACACTTACACACACAAACGAACACAGGGCATGGATGGACGGACAGATTGACAGGCAGAAACACACAAACACAAACACAAACACAGACACACACACACACACACAGACACACAGCCTCAGACACGGACACGGACACAAACACAAACACAAACACAAACACAAACACAAACAGACACACAAAAACAAGAAACAACAAACACACAGAGACACACACACAGACACACACACAGACACACAGGGACACACACACACAGGGACACACACACACAGGGACACACACACACACGCAGAGACACACAGACACACAGAGAGAGAGAGAGAGACACACACACACACAGACACACACACACACACATACAGAGACGCGCGCACACACAGACACAGACACAGACACAAACACAAACACGAACAAACACAAAAGCCAAAACAACAACCACAAACACACGCACACACAGACACACATAGAGACACAGTAACACACAGACACACACACACACAGACACGCACAGACACACACACACACACACACACACAGACACAGACACACACACACACACAGACACACAGACAGACACACAAACAGACACACACACACACAGAGACACACACACGCAGAGACGCACCCATGGATGGTTTGCGGTGGCATTGGTGCAAGCAAAGGGGTGGCCAGGGCACGAGTCGCTCATGGCGCGCCTGTTTTCTCTTGGGTCCGGCCAGTGGCCAAAACAAACACCGGGGGGAGCGGGGGACATAGGGTGTTTCTCAGAATAGGGGGGGGGGGGCCTGATATTTTTCATTCAACGTGCATGACGCCTTTTTTTGTTGTTGTTGTTTTGGTATCTTTCAGCATGCTTGCTTTCCATTTGCCTTTATTTCAATCTGGAAAGAGGCCCAATCAAGAGGACTGGGCTTCTGTCAGCTTTCATGATTGGAAAGAGAGGGTCCCCCCGGCAATCTATTTAATCCAACAACATTTGTGTATCAGTATCCATTGATGTGCCATTTGTTTACCCGCCTGGTTGTTTCAGCTTCTGCCTTTGGGTATGTCACTCCCTTTCCTCATGCGAGGCCCCCAACGAGGCTGGCAGCTTGTTCACCGAGGCGGGGCCCAGCAACCCAACCGCCGGCCAGTGTTTGCTCGTCTGAACTACCCCCTTTCGTGTGTTGGATTGGCGGCTTGGGGATAGCCCCACTTGGTCTCAAACTGCGGAAGGTCCACCCTAAGCTCCAAACCACCAAATGAGACCACAACAAAAGGGGGAAAGTGAGGACACTTGGCTCACAAAGACCGACTGAGCGTATTGTTGGTAGTCTACTGGTGGTGTGTGGCGGAGGCGACAACTTAAAACTCAAGACAACTGCGGAAAAAAACTGAAAAACAAAACAACACAATTTTCCCGGCCGTGGGTCACATGGTCGAAGTCTGCTTCGTTGGTTTGATTTTCTTGACATTCAAACCGAGAGCCCTGATAAAAGGACGGCTTTGGATTTCAGGCAGTTTAGGCAGAAACAACACAGCCAAAAAGCACAGCTGCCCGCAGTTGCCCGTGAAAACACCGTTCGCGCGATCCCCCATTAAGGGCCGCCAAGTTCCAGGCTTGTGCATCCAGCGCCTTCAAAAACAAGTCACGTTATGTCGTACAGGTTGCCCTGGACACTTGGGGCCACAATCAAAACCCGGGTAGATGAAGGTTAGTAAGGGGCAGTCCCAGCCGGAAATAGTTGCGGCCGCCTTTCTAATTCTTTACATGGTTCTGGGTTCACCATTTTTGTACCGATCGGTTTTGATTGTGACTCGACTTGGAGCCACAGGCACATCATTTCCACCAAAAAAGTCCGAGGTGAAGCGCAATGCCAAGTGGCCTGGGCCAGACCACTACAAGAAAGAGGGCAAGCCGGAGCCTGAGAGTCGGAGCAACCTTGAGGTCGAGATGGCATTTGCTCAGAAACTAGGGTTAATTTTTCGGGCTGACTTGGGCCCAAAACGTCGATTTTGGCTTTCCTTGCGGTTTCTCCTTTAAAACCACCAAAAAGTCAACACACTGTGTCATGGAAGTTTCCAAGTCCAACTGTCATTGTGCGTTGGCTGGGCGATGGCTAGGAGGTGTCATCAAGCTGCACTCACAGATCCACATGTGGTGCATGTGGCCGACCATGACCAGCAAATACAACTGGACCTGGAGTCTTCATGATGGGTCCATGACCCCATTATCTTAGGTAATGACCCCAGTTTTTAAAGGGCCATGGAGACTCCAGGGACACGTGTATTACAGCCTTTTGTTTGGAGTTCATGGAGGTTTTGGACCTTGCCATGCTTTGGACCCACCCAAAACCGCCGTCGGGTGGATGGACGTCTTTCGAGGCCGTTTGGGCAGAAGGCCGCCTTGGGCCAGTCTGCGCCCCAGTTCCGTGGGCTTGGTCTACAGGCAAACCGGACAGGAAGGCCGCAGTTGTGTGTGGTCCCCCTACGCGGGAAGGGGGCACCCAACAACATCCATAGGCCAAAGAGAGGGCGGTTGCAAGATAGATCCGTGTTCAACAAGCAGGGGGCAAAGGGCGGGGGTTGACAAAATTGGTCGCCCCTTTTGGGGACGTTTGGGGACACCAATTCGCGGCACAAAATGAAGCCCGGGTTAAAGGAGATCCGTGTCACAAGGTCCCCAACCGGCTGTAACCACATGTTTATAAACCCCGGATCCCATTGAACTGAGGTTTAGAACCCATGTGGCTAGAAGTCTTAAGAGTCGGAAGGGGCGTGAATCCCCACCAAATTCTACTGTCCACCAAGGTAACCAAATGTTAAAATGCACACCTGGAGTCTCCATGACCCTTACAAATGGGTCCATGATCCCATTATTTTGGGTACATAGAGACTCCAGGCACCCATATTCGGGGAAGCAGGAGGGGTCAGAGTCTGGAATCACTGCGCCGGAAGCTGAAGGAGTGACCTTTTCGGGGGTCATTCTGGTATATACGTTCCGAGGTGCCAAGCTTGGTGCGAAAATGGTAGGGAATGAGAAATGGAATGAACCCAGGCTTTGGTCCCCTTACAGGAAACCACTAGTTGGATGGTATATAAGGGCCATGTCCTCGTTCCGTGCTTAGCACCAGCAAGTTACCACCAGCATTCTGAGTTTAATCCAAGCAAACAACAAATACAAAAACGCCAACCAAAAGGAAAATACATCCTAAGGATCCAAGTTGGACTTCGAATGGGCTGGAGCCTTGCCAGGTTTAGCAAGCTGCCGCGGGAAGATCCCAACGGCAAGAAGAACTGGCCTGCTGTGGGCCAGCCAGCCTCCTGAGAGGGTTCTGTGCGATGCCAAGCGCCCGGTAAAACTGGCGCTGAGTTTTTATTTGGGGATTATTTGGGGGAGCCTTGGACGGACATCAAATTTAGGTGGGGATTCATGCCCACTAACCACTTTTGAGGTGTTCCCCCATCAAAATTCATGGATGAAACATAGCCAAGTGGAGACTGTGTGATTTTGAAAGCCTTTGTGGGGAAGTCCACAACACTGCCAGCCGTTGTTGCGGCGCCACAGAGTGCATGGAGGCCTCAAAACGCTTCGGTGCGGGTGCTGCTGGCGAAAAGAAACCTGAATAGTGGCAAACTCCCCCAGTGCTTTGGAGATTGCAGGTGAGGAATGCGGCGTTTGAATTGTGAAACGTTGGTTCACGGATACAGGACGGAAGCACAGCTATTAGGCTTCAGAAGGGGAGAAGCTGAGCACTCCAAGCCCTTTGCACGCGAACACCGTGTCTTTTTTTTGAGGGTATCCTTCTTTGGTGATTTTAACAGGAAACCAAAAGGAAAGCCCTCATTTAATTTGTCGCCCTAAGAAAGGACACACCCAAATGATCGCACCCAACCAAGTGTCTTGAACCGAAGGATGTTCTCGCCCTGACGGCACACCAGTGTGTAGAAAGAAAGAAGTTGTTGAATACCCAGAAACCCAAATGCCGACTGTTCAATTGTTTGAGAATAAAGGCAAAGAACAATTCAAATTGCCGGCGGGTTTGGCTCAGTCCTGCGCAAAACCTGGCACCAACTGTTTTCGGCACCGGGCCTCCCAGCGTTTTGATTCCTGCAAATTCCGCGCCGATGGGCCTACTTGGATGGTTTACAAATGGGGGTTGATCAATATTCCATTCGGCCCGCAGTTCAGTCCCCGGAGAACCCTCAGTCTGGAGGGTCATGTGTTTAGTGGTTTTCCAACCAATGGTCATCCCATGTAAAAGTTTTTGATCAGCCCTCAAATATTGGGACAAGCCACTTCCCAACTGGTGCGAAATGGATTTGTCCATCACGTGATGCAACAAGCAAATTCAAGTACGGAATGTCGTCTGACGTGTTGTGATGCTTGAGTGCAACGAAGGTTCATTTTAGTACTCCGCGTTGCATGCGAAACATTCTGCAATTGGGGACGTGTTGTTCAGGAAAGACTTGAACAACAAACACACACACACACACACACACACACACACACACACACACACACACACACACACACACACACACACACACACACACAAAGCGGACACTTGCTTCCCCTTTTTCGACGCACATCGCCCAACAACGCCCGTGTTGCTTCGTCCATCAGTGGACATGATTGAGAGGCCATTGACTGACAGGTATGAGAGCGTCTGTGGTCTCTGCACGCCTCGTACGCGCGGCGGATTGATGGCAAAGTGCCTCAGCCTCAGCTCGGGTCCTCTGAGCTTGTCCTTTGGATTGGTGGCTTGGGGAATTGAACGGGTTTCTGGTTCTTCTTCTGGGTAAATGGGAAGCAACCAAACACCAAACCAAACCACCCATTGGGAAATTGATTAGCTGGTGTCTGGGGCTGTTGGTTTTCTCCGGGGTGCTCCCAGCCTTTATCAGAGCACAAGACGCTGGCGAAAGATGTCCCGGGGACAAAATGTCTCATGAGACAGTTTCAAGAATTGGAGTCGGTCCATTTCCTGAAACGGTAAGGGTTTTTTCCTGGTTTCCATGAAGTACCAACCCAAACCAGGTTACAAGCAGTCCTGAGAAACCCAGATCATATCGTTCTATGCTGCTGTTGCCTTGCACAAATGCAACTTGCCACTGAATTGGCCCGCGTCGAGACACATGACTGATTTTGGCAAGCTTGATCCTCCTAGATTTGGAAAGTATTAAGCGCTGTTCGTGGGGAACTGTTCAAAGGCTACATCGACTTGGGCACTTTTTGACAAGATTGCTTTGTGTGCTCTTCATCAGGGTGCTCCGTATCAGTGAGCACATCAGCTGCCATGGTCACAGGAGACTGTGATGGGAGGTTGCTTATCCCAATGTTGCTAGGGTGTGATCGATCCCAACTGGTGCCGGGCACGGATTTGGTCCACCACTAGATTCCACTTAAATGCAACCTAGAAATATCTCCGTCACCATGATTCTCTGCAGCGATAGCCGGGAGCATCGCATGGCCCTGTTTCAAGCGGTGTCAATGACGTCTTCGGAGGCTACGTCGTTGAAGGCGTGCTTCAAACGGGGTGTTTCTGCGGTTTAACTTCTTTGCATGACTAGCTTCATCCAAATGAGACACATTGCCTTTCTCCGGTGACTCTGCATATAAACCTGAAGCATGTAAAACATACACGCATTGGAACATACAACGAAGCTCTGGTGCCATGTTTTGTCCTCATTTGGAGATAGGCCAGCTCACCCGTTCGTAGATGTGAAGAGAAAGGGAAAACTGGTCATCGAGCTTTTACTTCCCTTGAGTCACCCTGGAGTGTGAACCTCTCTCCCACTCATCCCTTCTCTCCATTTTCCGTCTACACACACGCAGAGAAGGAGGAAGAGGAGAGATGGCTGCTTTCTAATTGAATGGCATGGAAGGGAATCGCAGTAAGCAGGACCATGCGACGAGAAGGCATGTCAGAGGAAGAAGGATCAGCCACTTCCATCTCCCTTATTTGTTGTTGGTTTCTTATTCAAACAGACCAGGGTATGGCTGACTCCTTCAAATCCAACTTGCAGCCTTTTTGGGCCCCGA
>CAUJNA010000302.1:1083740-1088740 GCA_963377175.1 Effrenium voratum | reverse complement strand
TGCAACATGTTCAAACACGCGGAAGATGTGAGTCTTGTTGCGAGTGTCCTACATCCTACCTGGGCTGCAGTTGCGCTGTGGATTGGATCATCCAAAGTCAAATCTGTGTGTTTGCTGTTTTGGACTCAACATGCTGGGTAAAGTGGCAAGGCACAAGTCCGAGGCTCCACAGACCGTCTGAAATTCAGCCAGTGCCTTGACTTGCAGCCCTATCTAGGTGCTGCCGTATCTGAATTGCGGAGGATTTTCAACCCCGAAACCGAATTGTGTTTGAGCAAGCCCGAGTTGGCATCACAAGGGTGGGTGATAGATGTCTGGGATGGATACAGCCCTCCTTACCGGCCTGTGACTTGTATGCGTGGGCTCCGATGGAATGGCGACATATTTCATGAATTGAGCTGAGTTCAGCCGTCAAGCATACTCGAAGGGGAGGAAACACGCACGCACACACGCACACCCACACGCACACACAGACAGACACACACACACACACACAGACACGCACACATAGACACCCTTCCTAGCCATCCAGCCACCCACCCACTTAAATACCCATGCGGGCACGCACGCAAGCGCCCACACACACACACACACACGTGCGAGCAGACATGAGGTTCGCCCGTTTGCTCAGCTGACAGGAAAGCCCCGATTCTGCCGTTGGCGGAGCTTTTGCCGCTGGCTCCGGCGCGCAGATGTGAGACATGGCGCATCGTGCCTTTGGTACGAGGAAAACTGGCAGTCAAGTTTCTTCGGTGCATTCTGCTTGGGTGTTAGGACGTTAACTTTTTGCCAACAAATGGGTTTTCCATTAAATCAAGGTTTCATCGTCAGGTGAATACACAATGCTTGTTCAAACGGAATCTGGGCGGTTCCACAAAGCAGAAGGCCAATCTTTCTGGACTGCCAAACGTACATATGTTTTTCCTTAGCTGGTCTGTCATCGTCTTCGATTTGTTGCTCTGATTTTAGTTCATGCAGTTTTATGCAGTTTTTTCCTATACTTTTCTGATTTCCAGCCCAGAGTTCAGCACGCTTTGCCCTTCGGCTGCGTTTGCACGGTTTAGGTGAACCCTGGCGCCAAGTTCAAGGCCAGCTGCGGCTTTCCGCTGGTCTCCCCGCAATTCAGCAATGATCTCCTGGAAGACTTCCGAGTGACGCCCGGCGGGACGTGGAGCGTGGGACATGCTTGTGATTGTTTGAGTTGGTACTCTTGTTTTACTATTCTTTTGTTTTAAGGACCAAAAACACAACAACTATTTTGGAGGTCAACTCACAGACGCACCATGCGGGAGGACGTGGGAGTCGGCAGAAACGGTTCGCCAGTTCGCAGCTCGCTTAGATTTCTATGGGAAATCATCGGCTCATTTTATCGTTTTTGCTCGGGGCTTGGGCCCAAAATCAAGCCCAAGGGTTCTCGTGCCTTCCCCTCAGCTAAAAGCTATGCCCTGGGTTCAGTTCCTACCATTAAAACAATGGTTGGGTTCATATTTTTTTTATCATCGTACTGTTTGCCGTCCAGGGTTGTCATCCAAATTTGGTCCTTGCCATTCCTTTACTGGGGTACCCTTGGGTATGGAGTCCAGATAGGCTCGTTCGGGTTGAGCAAGCTTTCAGGTGGGGTTCCGGAGATTCGGAGGCTTCCGAGGCTGTGGGGACCCGGACTCCGGCTTGCAAGCTCAGGCAAAGTCCGGAAGGGACAGAACCCACGTGGGTGAACAACCACGGTAGGTTGGTTGGTTGACTTGTATTCTAGCTTATCACATCCAGAAGGACAGGTGGGGAACCACCCCGTTCGGTGCCCACCTTTAGGATTGAAGGGTTGAAAGAGCAACACATCAGTGCACCATAACTAATGCACCATGGTGGTGAAATCCAACTGCAAATGAACCAACGGGGGGCCCGGAGTCCAAATATGGCGTGCCCAGAGCAGAATAGTCTCCTGGCAATTTGCAGGGGCTTTCAGGGATTATCAAAGGGGTTGATAATGGTTGTTGTTGGGAAACATTTTGCATTTTTCTTATTGTGGTTTAGTGGGAAATCCCCACTTAACCTGAAATGTATTTTTGTTGCTCCCCTTCCAACGTCAACGAAGATATTGGCACGGTTGACACTGATCAAACAGCGCCTGACAGCAAAACGGGTCCAACGCACCCAGCTCGCAGGACTGATTATTCATGCTTTGAGTTGTGCACGGCGTTCAGGTTTGTCAATGAGCGACCAATAGTTATACACCCTGCCACCAATTAACATGGAGCCCGACAGGGGGCGGGGTTGCTGGTTTGGACCATTGTCCTTTTAAAGGGAGTTTCGATCGTTAGGTTCCATGTTTGTAACCCCCCAAAATCCCCCCTTTGTTCTGCCTTTGACCCATAAACAAGGGGTCTTTGGTGCATGTGGATGTTAGGACTTTAACTTTTTGCCAGCTAATGGGTTTTCCGTATCAAACCTCGAAAAGTTGAGCTTCTCAGAAGGGGTATAGAGGCAGAAACCCATGGAGCCCTCATGGGGCGTGGTTGTGGCTTGGTGCGGTGCCGGCGACGCGGCGCGGAATCGAAGGATCTTTGCCCCGGGCTCCGCCTGGAAGGGCCGCAAGCCCAAAGAGTCCCCGCAGGCGCCGCCGGATTTGCCAGAAGCGCTCGGTGGGGCAGACAGAGCTGTCACGAGCTTTCGCCGCAGTCGGGAGTGGGTTTTTTTGGGGGGGACCTGGGGAAATGCAGGGATTTTGGTGGGAAATGCCAAGGAAGCTACTTGCTGCGATAGGGAAGGAGAATTGGAATGAACCGGATTTCGGGATTCCCGAATACCGCAAACCACCAGTTGGATGGTTTTGCTTGGGGTCATTCCAATTCTCCTTCCCTGCCTAGAGCACCAGCAAGCAAGGGTTCAGAGTCCATGTTGAGACGCGCTTTTGTCGACCTTGTTTTGAGAAGGTCCCGAGAGAGGTTTGCTTTTGGACGTATGCCAAGCACTTCCAAGCAGGGACAATTCTGTTCCGGGGCTGCAGACCAACTGCACCGTTGCATCATATCTTGGCAACTCATGAGTTCACATATTGCTACAAGCTGACCTGTGAAGGTCCCTGGGGGGGGGGGGGCATTCCTGATTTCCAATCTGCGTATAGCAATTCAGCTTTATGTTTTTATAATGACTTCCCCGCAAAAGACTTCATGGTGGTAGCGCCTTTGTTTTGTTTCAGATTCCTTACCAAACACTCCCAGTTGGTCAAGAGGAAGCCATCGTTGATCAGAATTTGTGTTGCTCCTTTAGGCTCCTTTAGGCTCCGCGAGACCCAGCAACTCTTGGGTATGGTATGTTGCTTCCGAGAAGCCGGGCGCCTGCCAGTCATGTCCATGTCTTAAAAGTTGGGGGGGGGGGCAACTTAGGGTGGCTTTCTTTGGGTGTAAACCTGCCCAAACAGAATTCCACCGAGAATTGGCACGTCAGGAATCCAGATTCGATGCGCCAGGCTTCGCGGTTTGGCTCCCTCCAGTTGAAGTTCCTCCTGGGCGAAGACAATGCCACTTTGGCAGAATGCAATTGGCAGCATACCACTTGCCCGCGAGAGGCAAACAGCTGTTTGTGAGACTCGTGCTTGCATTAACCAGTGTCGGCTTTTCTGGTTGTTGATTGCGGCTTCATTGTCCAGTTCCACTTGTGTGTCTTGGCTGTATGTCAAGAACTCTACTGTAGGGTTTAATTGGGGACAACATGACATCAGCCATTTGGAGCGGTCAGTGACTTCTTTGCTGTGGACCTCTGCATGATGCCAAGCGTTTAGGCAAGTTTGGATCAACTTTTTTGCAAATGCCGAGTCGCATATGCCATGTTCGAGGATCCCCACCGAAGTCTGTCCACCAAAGGGACGGTGACTTGCCTAGGCCACAGACATGGAAAAAGTCGGAATCTTCAAATGGGCCCCTTTGTTTGGAGGACAGTGGTCTCCAACCGCGATCCGCAGGATCACACTCCTTCGCGTGACTTCGATTTGTCACGTGTGTCAAGTTTGGGACCCTCCCCCCCAAAGCAAAACACCAAGACAACAACCTGGAGTCTCCATGACTGGGGTCACGACGCCATTCTTTGGGGTAATGACCAACCATTTTTAAAGGGTCAGAAGGAGACTCCAACAACTAAATGGAGCTGGCTTCCTTTTAGCTTCCCATATCCAAGAAAGGGGGGTTCCTTCAGTACCAACACAACTAGGGGCGCAAGTTGCAGCGGCTGTGCATATCTTTTTGGCCGCCCCCAAACTCCTCTTAAAGGATTCGTTCGTTTCAAGGGGGTTCCTTTGCCCGGGAGGCTCAAGGGACACCTCGCGCCACATGTTCCGCCGTGTCCCTCAACCCCAACAAAAGGACGGCCGATGGTACATCAACGTGGGATCTTGTTCGAACTCGGGTCCTTTGCCACCGAATCTCGAACTCGGGTTCTTTGCCACCGAATCTCGAACTCGGGTCTTTTGCCACCGAATCAGGTACTTTGACCGCTAAGCCCGAAAGAAACACATCCTTGGGAGCCTAAAACAAGCAGCTGGAGTCATGACCCTCTAGAGTGGTTATCTACGAAACATCGGGGGTCATGACCCCCTGCCATAGGGCCAGGAGACTCCAAGACTCCAAGCACTCATTTCCGCACATCCTTTCCAACCATCCACACATCAGTTGCCCTCCACCATGCCTCCCTGTTGAAACAATGGTCCATGGGCCCCATGAGGTTCCATCTCTATGAGCCCAAGACCGCATCATTTCGGGTGGGCTGCTAGGCTCCATATCTTGATGGCTCCTAGGTTCCAGAAGGGTTTAGCCCACTACCTGGAGTCTTCTTCTGACCCTTAAAAATGGTTAGTCATTCCCCAAAAATCATGGTTGGCCGTGGATTCCCATTTTTAGAGAGGGTCAGATCCGGAGACTCCAGGTAGGTTCCACACGGTTTTCGCCTCACCGGACCCATGTTTGATGGGCTTGAGCGGTTTAAACCGCCGTCGCTCAGGGCACCGAGCT
>CAUJNA010000302.1:1048740-1078740 GCA_963377175.1 Effrenium voratum | reverse complement strand
CGGACAGATACGAAGTTCCTTTCGCCATGGGCTTGTTTGCCACTTCTTTTGGTCCGCCTGGGCACGTTCTTGCAACTTTTGACGGCCTTGTGGCCCTGCGATTCTGCCAGTGCCCTGATTGGGCTATGTGAGTGAAGGGGTTGCTCCAAGTGGCTTGCGGAATGCGAGATAGTATGACCAAATTAGTCCCGCTTTCCTCTCAGGAGCAACCCTATATCTTTCATTTTCTGAAAATGGTTCAAGATGGGGAATACAGGAATGACAACGGCAAAATGATCACGGCACCTGGACGTGTCATTGCCGAATGTCTCAAAGCATCTGATTTTGAGGGCGGCGTCGGAGTCTTTCGAAAGCTGCCCAGTGTATAGCGGCATGATCTTTCGAGTTTGTTCGAGAGTGGATATACAAATCAGCACGCTGTTCCTGGCTGGCGGAGGTGCGCGGCTTGCTGTTGAGAGAAAAGCCGACCGAAGCTCATTGAGATCGTCGCCTCCAACTGTTGCAATGAACCCCACCAGCGAAGTGCAACCGAAGGGGAAATCCAGTGACCCCTGTGATGCTCCATCGTCCTGCGACAATATGTGTGCCTTTGTTTGAGTGTTGTTTTACTGAAGTTGTTTTGAACAGGAAACCAAAGGACCATTTGCGGGTTGCGTTTTTGTGAGGATCAGCCAGCTTTGTGTTCATTCCATAGTGCCAAACTCCAGCGAGAACCACTGAACCAGCTGTGTCCTGCAAAACGGTTTCTTCAGGAGCAAAAGGATCTTCGCCCAGGTTTGTATGGAACCCACAAGATGTATCATGGTTCGAGAAATCTTCTTGTTCACCTTGGTTCCGTTTTGGTGGATTCCATGAACCTCTGCAATGTCGACTGTCGCTCCCTTGCGCTTGCCCCCTCAGGCGGTCATGGAGGGTAAGTGGAAGGCCGCGCCTGGCAAGTCGGATGCTCAGAGAATGCCCTTTGGGGCCATTTGAGGTGCCTGGAATCCATGACCCTTAAAGAATGAGATCATTACTCAAAATAATTGGGTCATGGACCCATTTTAAAGGGTCATGGACACTCCAGGTGAGTTTCTTTGTCGTTTTTTCATGTATTTGTTTAAATATTTTTTCTCGTGTGTCCTGTCGAACAGAATTGGTTAGGTCACGGGTTCGACCCTCTGTCCCGGTTCGAATCTCAGTCCGGGGTAGATGTTTCTTCGGAAATAAGGCGCCCGGATTGAAGCGGCGGACCGGTCTGCTTAAGGTTTGCGGAGGCTTCAAGTCGTTGAGCCGCTTCTACTCATATTAAAAAGAAGGGCATTTGATTTTTGTTGACGTATATACATATATATGATTTTCAATAAAACTCGTTACTTCCATACTTGAACAAATACATTTTAACAAATGGGTCCATGACCCCATTATTTGGGGAAATCACCCCATTTTTCAAGGGTCATGGAGACTCCAGGTACTATGTTACCTCAAGACCAGAGAAGGCAGGGCCGGGTGGCTTTGGCGAGGTATGACCCTCAGAAAGTGGAGAAGCACGTGGACTGTTGGAGCCCCGGAGTGAGAGGAGCCGAATGAGGCATGGGGCTTTAGATGGGTGTGTCTTTTTTAAGAGTTGCCCCCTTTTTGTGGTTTTAGAAGCAAACCAACAGGAAAGAGACCATATGGAGGGTTCCCTAAAATTAATCTCACGTTTTTGTCTGTCTGTCTGTGTGTGTGTGTGTGTGTTTGTTTGTCCGTGTGTCTGTGTCTGTGTGTGTGTGTGTTTATTTGTCCGTGTGTCTGTGTATTTATGTTTGTTTGTTGTTTGTGTGTCCGTGTGTCTGTGTATTTATGTTTGTTTGTTGTTTGTGTGTGCGTGTCTGTGCGACTGTGTGTTTGTGCATCTGTGTTTCTGCGTGTCTGCGTCTCTGGGTGCCTGTTTGCCTGTCTACTTGTCTGTCTGTCCGTCCGTCCGTCCATCCGTCCGTCTGTCTGGCTGTCTGTCTGTCTGTTTGTCTGTCGCTCTGTCGCTCTGTCTGTCGCTCTGTCTGTCGCTCTGTCTGTCGCTCTCTCTCTGTCTCTCTCTGTCTTCCTCTCTGTCTTCCTCTCTCTCGCTCTGTCTGCTCTCTTTCTCTCTCTTTTTCTCTATCTTTTTTTTATGTCTCTTTCTTAGTCACTCACTTTCTCTCCCTCCTTCTTTCCCTTCTGTCTCTCTTTGTCTCTCTCTGTCTGTTTCTGTGGGTCTATGTCTGTCTCTCTGTCTTTCTGTCTCTTTGTCTTTGTTTGGCTGTCTGGCCGCGTGCCTGCCTGCCTGTCTGTCTGTGCGTGCTTGTATGCCTGCATGTCTGTCTGCGTGCCGGTCTGTTTGCCTGTCTGCGTGTTTGCGCGTCTGTGCGTCCGTGTGCTTGTGTGTCTGTTTGTGGCTGTTTGCGTTTCTGTGTCTCTGTGTCTCTGAGTTTCGTGTCTCTCCGTTTCCGTGTCTCCGTTTTCTCTTTGACTTTCTGTATCTCTGCGTCGCGGTGTTTGCGTGTCTCCATGTCTGTCTGCTTGTTTTGGAGTGTACTAGTACCCTTTTGATATGTCGGTTTAACTTGGATAATGTTGGTTTAAATGGAGACACGAGGGCAACCACCATTCAAAATTTGGACGGGCCCCTACTTTGATGTGTGAACCCATTTGATTGGTTTAACAAATATGGTTGGACTTCGATTGTTGTGACCTCTGGCCGGGGACTGCTTCATCCATCAGGATCTTGTAACTTGTCGTGGTACTGAATCGGCCCATTCGTTGGCAGGCCTTCCTTTTGGCGCTTGCGCCCACGCATGAGCGTTGGCTCTCCCGTCTCTTCCGAGGCCCGCAGATCATTGCCGAAAACAAGGAGCCCGGCGCTTACATTTAGCAGCAACGTGCGTTGCCAAGACCTCCGCACTCCGCACTTGCTCTTGGAATATGGCTTTCTTCCACATACCAAATGTGTCTACCTGGAGTCTCCATGACCCTTAAAAAATGGGGCCACTACCCAAATGGGGTCATGGACGCATGTTTAAAGGGTCAGCAGGAGACTCCAGGTAGGATCCAATGCCTTTCCAGGGACATGCTGCGATTGCTTTCTTCAAGCTTGGGCATGGCAAAGAAGACTAGCAACGCAGCCTGATTCAGCTTCAGCGCAAGCGTCTCGTGGACAAGCACACTGGTGTCACACTTCGGCGCCAGGTTTGTGTGCCACCGCTTACTACCCGGAGTCTCCATGACCCTTCAAAAATGGGTCCATGACCCCCATTATTTTGGGTAATGACACATATGACCCTATGTTTTAAGGGTCATGCAGACTCCAGGTACATGAAGGCGTCAATGAAGAGACTCGATGTGTCCGCATAACCCACGTGACGACAAAACATAGTGCCGAGTTCGCAAAGAAGCCGCACACACACACAATGCTGACCTTGTTCGGAAATGATGACTCAAGCCTGGAGGGCTGATGCAGAATATCTTCAGACACCAAACATGTCGCTGGCCACCTGAACCAACTGGTTCTGCAGGCTTTCAAGGCTTAGGTGCTGCGCACTGCGCCTGAAGCTCGAGCCACCGGGTTCAAAGAGAGTATTCTGAGCGAGGCTTTCACTGAATCGGCGAAATGGTGGAAACATGATTCTCCCAGCTGAGAATATGTGTTTCAATAGCACCCTGCAAGTATTTAGGAATCAACCTGGGGTGACCCCTTAGGTTTGGTTGAACCCTTTGTCAAACGGTGAGAAAGAGACTTTAGGTATATATTTAATATGTACATATATATAGATATATATATATATGTAATATGTACATAGTCTATTCACATGTTCACAGTGTTCAATCAGTACATGTATACCATACATATATACACCTCAAGGTCCCATCCTAGCATATGATGTTTTACATGTTGCTGATTCGATGCATAGCTTTCGTTGTCGTACCGAACACGGCCAGACATATACGTTTCGAGCTGCCTTGGTATGTTCTTGGATTTATCCGAGATGATCGGTGGCTGAAAGCAGCGCGCAGAAATCGGAGTGCAAAAGGAGCGCGAATATCCACAACAAGAGCTCGACTTCCTCCGAACAGATTGAACAACAGAACGCCCGGTTGTTTTTTTTGTTTTTCAAGGACCGCGCGCTGTTCGAAGCATCGAGCAGAAAAGCATGGCTCGAACTTCGAACACGCATTTTGCGCAGCACAAATTGTGTCGCAACGGGGGCTCCAGGTATACATATATATATATATATATGCCTGGAGTCTCCATGACCCTTAAAAAATGGGTCATTACCCAAAAGAATGGGGTCATGGACCCATTTTGAAAGGGTCATGGAGACTCCAGGTAGGAATTTATCACTATGTATGCCTGTGAAACATTTGGGCCTAGGTTGCAGAAGCTGCAGAAAAAGGCCCGGCAGTCAGCTCGCATGGATGCACCTTGGGGCGGTGCATGTTGTGGCAGAAGGCGACTGGGAGAAGCCGTGGAAAGCTTACCTTAGAGCTTACTTGGATCTAGGAGAAAGAAGGATACCCTTAGAATACCCGCGAAAAATGGGTTTTAGCCCCAACATTATGGGGTGAACTCCCATCTTTATGGGTATAGTCAGGGTATATACGCCTGGTGGCTAGTGGTTGTCCCAAGCCCTGGGTGTTCTTGGTGGACTCATAGCTCCGTTTACGACTACTCAGGTTCCCCCCAAAAAAGGCCCCTTTTTTCTGCCTTTGACTCATAAGGGGCACAAAGGCACAAGGAGTCCTTCCAGGTCACCACTTCTATTGAAGTCCCTGGTTCGGTGCCCTGGTCCCGTCTTTCTGGGCTCGCGAGTCATGGCAGGGTTACCCTCCCACTTGGAAAGAATTTCTGCAAGACGGTTTTCCTCTAAAAGGCGGGTTCCATGTGACAGATACCCTCCCAGCACACTGACAAAAGAGCACCTTTTCAAACTGAAGCCCAAGCGGGTGTCAGAGTTCGTGTTTGTTCAGGAGTTTTTGCCTTTCACCTTTCAAAGATGACCAACCCGCAAGAGATCACATGGGTAGAAAATGGGGTGTGCTTGGTTTCGGTCTCACCCAAACCAAGCCATTTTGCTTGATGGATTCGAGGGGTCGCACCCCTCAAGGACGGTGTGCGGGACCTGAGACTCAGGTCCATGAATGTTTGCATGTGTCAAAATACGGGTGCCCAACAGCAATGGGAGTTTTCTTCTTCTTCTGATTCACCCTCAAGAAAAAGCCAAAGAGGGTACCGCAGAAACTTGTGGGGCTCTCCTTCTGATTCACCCTCCAGACAAACCCAAAGCGGGCAGAAACTGGTGGGTGATGGAGTGGCTTCAGGTCACACAGCTGGGCCCGGGATACTACACCCCCAACCGCGATGTGCTCGAGGCGCCCCGGCAACATGGGGACGCTTGCACGGAAGGTGAGTCAACGGCAGGGCTGAGACTCCAATTTGGCGGTTCTTCGAAGATCACCATTTGGCAGTTGAAAGGATCGAGGATGTCAGGGGAGAGGTTTTTGTTACTAGGTTTTACATGAGGATTCCCTCGGTGACTTACGTACTGACTAGCTGGGCTTTCGACACGTCTCGCCGATGGTGTGTCTTGCCCTGGGTCGCCAGATGATGTTGTTGTGTACTACACTCTTGGAAGAAGCGAGTCGCGCCGCGGAAGGATCTTATCTCCGAGATTCCTGTCTATCAGGGTTGAACAGCAACCTGATGCAAAGGGAAATGGGACCCGCCCCGCCCCTCGCCCCTCCGCCGCACCAAACCAATCCACAATCAGGGGCAAGCGGATGAATTGCATGGGGTCCTTTTGAGATCAGTCAGACATCCCAGACCGACGCGCACCACTCAGACTTCTGACAGGGAGAACTGGATGCCAGGATTGAAAGCCGAACGTTCCGAGTTTGGCAACTGGCTTTAGCGGCGCTCCCATGGCTAACGAAACGAGTTTCCAATTCACTGATCATGTTGCTCCTTTCGCATGTCACCTGGAATCGAAAAACACCCAGAGCAAGAAGATGAGCATCCAGGTTTGATGTTTTGTCAGGATACTTCCAAGGCACACTTGGGTGTCTTGTACCCATATCCAAGGGCTTCTGCACAGCTCGGGATCCATGGTGAATTTCGAGGTTGCCTGCATCCGGCTTACTTTCGCCTAACCATATTGTAGCTATCAATAAGTTGTGATCAGCAATGATCATGACAACAATTGTTTTTTGTTGGAGTCGTTTGTTGCGCGCCGCGCCATGCTTTGGTGCACCTCCAGATCTTAGGAGCACATGGGGGGCCTTGTGTTAAACCAGGGCTAGAAGCAAGAGCAAGGCTAGTCAAAGCAAACCACCAACCCAACCCACTGTCGTTTGTCAACCCTCATGGGAACCCCGGATGAATCACCTGGATGAATAGATGAATAGGCGCTTCCGGTCACTCTCCGGGGTCCATGGGCTTCTTGGGCCAGAAGCGGCAGCCGGCCTATGCCTTGCCCAAGCAGGAGATCGGCGCATCGGATGGACCCAACTGGTGGTTGGCTTACAGATTGGCTACCCTTTTTGTTTTTCCCCTGCAAACCATTCAAGGGAGCTACATTTCCAGGAACACACGCATGGGTTGTTCAAACTCAATGCTTAACCCCTGTGCTAGATAGTGATGTGCCTTGGGACTGTGGACAACTTGGCCTTGTCGCATTTGCGTCTCCCTGTCCGGTCACCCTAGCAGGAGGAAGATTGGGCTCGTTTGTAAACCTGGGACGGCAACCAACGATAATTGTATGCAACCTGGAGTCTCCACCCTGATACATGGGAAAAATGCAGCGCGTGTTTTGGGGCAACCATGGCAACCCCATTCTTGCAGGGTGACTGGGGACTCCGGGAGACCAATTTTGGCAAGTCTGGCAATCCAAACGAGCGTCCTTCTTTGGAACCACGAGAGAAGATCTCACTTTAGACTTGTTGGGAAGACCTTTTTAGTGGCAAGCAGATAGCTTGTTTCTTTTTGTCAATCCACAGGAAGTGAGAGATTCACTGAAAATTGGTAAGGTGATGTATTGCTTTGTGGCCACTTGGCAACGGATCTTTTCACTTTCCGGTTGAAACTGGTGGGATTTTCCGAATTGGTCCTAAAACAAGTTAAACTTTGTGCAGAGGGGTTTCCAACCCCAAGAGAATCCTGTTAAATGTCGGCCAGGCTGTCAGAATGACAGGGCTCGGTTGACTTATGGTTATGACCCAAGTAGGCTGAACATCCACAGCACTTCTATGTTGGTGGGCTTGTTCAGCGGATTACACCCTCTACTGTAATTCCCCTTGTTTTTGCTGGGTTCTGGGGTTCTTCTGGACCCAGCTGTCATTGTTGATCCTTGTTTTGTTTGGGTCGACCCACAACACAATAGTCGCCTTGTTCCGCGGTTTCGGCTGGTTGCACCTGGGGTTCGAACATTCGGTGAAACACATGCTCATAGAACCGGCCAGGAGGCAAGAGGTGCGTTCATCGCCAAGGACAAGGAGCCATGAACCCCCTCTTCCGTCCATTTCTCCATGCTTGTTTCTGGTGGTGTCTTGTTTAACGGTGCACTTTTTCGGGGGGTGTTTTTTCGGCTGCTGCCTATTTCGAGTCGAGCTCACTGAGCATGTCTCGCGAGCTCACCCGTGAGGGGCCGCCCCTTTCTGTATCAGGTTTGCTTGATATGGCTCTGTTGATTTGGTCTTCTGCTGCTAGTTTCTGTGTCTCAAGCAATCCTTGGATGGTGGCTGCGATTGCTGGCGTTTCTTGTGACGCCATGATGATGCATTAGACGTTCTTTGCTACAAGTGTGGGATGTTTGGCCTGAAGTTCGATTGAGAATAATGTCCAATCGGGATTAGTAAACGGGGGTCCCCCCCCCCCCCCCAAACGATGGGGGCACCTGGAATTGTATCTTGAGATCCAGTTCAAGTGAGTTTCCATTTGATTTAGTATTGGTAGACTTGAGCTTCCATTTGATTAGGTTTGCTGGAGCTTCCTTTTGAGATTTGGAGCTGAGTTTCCATTTGATTTAGTATTGCTGGGGCTTCCTTTTGAGATTTGGAACTGGGTTTCCGTTTGCTTTTTTGATTTAGTATTGCTGGAGCTTCCTTTTGAGATTTGGAGCTGAGTTTCCATTTGATTTAGTATTGCTAAGAGGTAACTGCAAGTAATTAATGAGGGAGTTGCATGTTTCAGGGGGGCCAATGTATCAAGACTTTATTATAGGGGTCCCTGTAATAATGTCTTGGGCTTAAAATTTGGGGGGCTGAAGTACTACCCCCTTTGTGGGTTTGATGGTGGGCAGTTTTTAAACAAGAGACATGTAAGACAACTTGAGTTTGGGCAAGGTCTGCAGTTTGGATTTTGGGAAGAAAGAAGCAAGCTTCACCAGCAACACCTTGGATTGTTTTTGATTTTGGCCAGTTGGTTAGCTAAGAGGAAACTGGAATTAGGGAGTTGCATCTTTCAGGGGGGGCAATGCATCAAGACTCTTTTTTTTCATGGGCGGGGGGGGGGGGGGGCAGGGGCTTGTCTTTATTCTAGGTGCATTTATTAATCATTTTGGGCCCTCCATTTGTCTTTATTACAGGTGCATTTGTTAATCCTACGTGGACATTACGACGGAGCTGGCACCACCTAAAGTCATTTTGAAGGCCCCTGACCGTTGATTCTCTTGCCCATGACCTACTTACCTTAGGAAACTTCATTGAGACGTTGACATGTTCGGGTAAATCTTGTTTCTCTCCATGCCCTGTCCTGCCGCGCCTTGCAGAATTCGCATAGATAGTGAAGGCCGTCGTTGCACATGGACGAGGCACACAACGGTCGCATCACGACAGATCACCAAAATAGAGCAAATATTTTCAGGCTTAGGCGCAAAGTGTGGGCTGAGCTGGTGCGATACGCAGGAGAATGAGAAATGGAATGACCCCTATAAACCATGTCCTATGGTTTCCTTTCAGGGAATCCCCAGGCTCATTCGATTTCTCATTCCCTACAACTGAAGCGAGGCTTGTTTGGAACTCGGGCCCTGAGCACTTGCCATGTGCAAGGATCATTCAATGCTAGGCCCCAAACCAATCGCTCGAAACCCAAAAATCCACCGAACACCCCGGAGAATCAGAGATCGTGGGCCCAGCCCATGTTGAAAGGTTGAAGCCAGCGTGGTTTTCACCTCCTCTACCAAAATTCTTTGAAACCAGCGGGTCCATCAACGTGACATCTTCAAGACTCCCTCCAAAATGGTGGCTTAAAGGAACACCTCACGCATAATGATTCGAGTCCCTGTACCTTCTAAATGGCAAAATTAGACATATTTTGCTCGCAGCCAAATCCAAAGCTCACGTCGAGGGTCGTCTTTTTGTCGGCCACCGGCGCCGGGGCCATCGGGGCGCCGGTAGCGATGGCCATGCCGCTGAAGGCCAAACGGAGCGGGCGGTTTTTGGTCTCAAGGGGTTTCCATCGGAGAGGGCGGAGGGGAGTCTCCATGACCCTTAAAAAATACCCAAAAGGGTCATGGACCCATTTTTAAAGGGTCATGGAGACTCCAGGTAAAAATTGTGTTCTCAACATAGAGGATCCAAAGTCCAAAGTCGGAACAGAACAAACAATGGTTTTCAGTGGGCTAAGTGGGCTGGAATCATGGAAAATGATGCCAACGATTTGCCATATGTTCTGCCAATATTTGTTTGGTGCCAAGGCCTGTCAGATGCGTGCAGTGCAATGTGCATTGGTTTGCTGTTGCAGTTGTTGGGGAGGACGTGCATGCCATGATCTTTCACATAAACCAGCGGGCCAGTCCTTTGCATGTGTCACGTCCACTTGTGGAGAGCCCCCCAAAACTGACGGGCCAGACGATCGCCCTCTTCACCCACAATTGGGGAGCCCAAGCTCTGTGACAGCCCAGATCTTGAGCCTAAGCCCCCTGGGCCCCAGGCCAGGTGACCTTTTTCAACCAAGCGGCTCTGAAAACCGGTGCCCTTGGATGCGGGTTATCCTTTCTTTGGCTTAAGGCCCACCCCTCCCTGGGAAAAGAGGGGTTGGCCACTTCCTGCGGCTAAAGATCCCTCCAGAAAGATTGACAAAGTGCTCATGGGAGTGAGAAGTTTCATGTTTAGTTCTTGGAAAGCATCCATTTGGCAGCAGCTGGCATGAACAACGACTTAGGAATCTGATGAACTGGTTGATAAACCATCCCACATGCAGGATGGAACCAAAGTCTTTTCGGAGGGAACCAAAGATCAACTACCCTGTTGGACATTTTATTTGGGATGAAACCTGAGACAAAAAAAATCCGGGTGCGAGATGGATGTTTCTTTTTTTCCATCCCCTTTTTGTCAGGTACAGCTTGTCCTTGCGGCTGCTGCAGGCTTCCTGGTCTCTGAGGCCAGTGTGGGGGAAGCCCATGTAGTGAGCGCATGGATCCCCGAAACAACCACTTAGCCTCTGCCCCACAACATAGGGGGGGTCCTTGGGGGGTCCATTTGGTTGAGCCCGCTTGGCTGAAAATGCCATGCTTTCCCTTCCAGCAAAACAGCTCGATTATGGTTTGGCAGGGAATAACCACGAGCGGGTATCCAAAAGGGGGTCAGTGGTGGAACATATAGATGTGTCCACAGCACTCCATGGATGCAGAGGAGTTCGGTGTGACCATATCCAGTGTATGGTTGATTTAGGGTTTGGGATGTGCGGGAGTGAATTTGGGAGGGAAATGGGGGGTCCAAAAAAGAATGAACCACAAGTCCAGCCAAAAAGACTCACTTGTTTGTCCATGTCATTGCAGGATTATCATACCTTGACCAGGGTTCCTATGGGCCTTTGGGTCAGTTTGGTGTAAGCCCGAGGGCACTTTGGCTTGGATTGTTTGTACGAGAGCGGCATGCATTTGAATGTCCTTGGAGGTGTGGAGGCCAGTGTGCGTTGAATGTTCTGAGACGGTTTGTTTGAAGGCAGCACCTGTGATTTCACGGCTTGTTTTCAGCTGCGGGCCTGCTTGCTCGGAAGCGCCATGCCATATATTGATGGAGCGCGTCAGTGCGACTGCTGCGGCGGGGAAGCTCGTTTTCCGAAATGTCCACATTTCTGATTGCGGGTGGTCGGGGTGCTTACGACTCCCTAAAAAGGAGACTTGGTGTTCCACTGTGCGATGCACTTCAACATGGCTGGTCCCTTTGGTTTCCTTTGAAACAGCCCCAGAAAGAACTGGAATCCTGAAAAAACCGCACACCCAACTGGCCCCAGAAAGGAACCTCGGTCCAGACCCTTAAATGGTTTGAACAGGTCTACCAAATTTAAGGGCTCATGCTTCTTGCTTGGGTAAGATCCGGAGATTCCCGGTACCTGGAGTCACCATGACCCGTAAAAGATGGGGTCATCACCCAAAATATCCCAAAATAATGGGGTCATGCACCCACTTTTAAAGGGTCAGAAGGAGACTCCAGGTACCTGGTTTCTGGCCACGCCACCCCACCTCGAAAAGAGGCCATCAAGAGCAAAATCTCTCAGGTGCTTCGCCGACGTCGCGCCGGCCGAGCTGTTGCCGAACTGTTGGGATTGAAGGCGTGGAGCTCATCTCACACTTGGCGATGGCTTAAACTTGGCTCCCAGCCATCCGGTTCCTTAGCTTCTTAGCTTCTTGTTAGTGTTCAGTGGTAGTTTTCATGATTTAACCCAAAGGTCAAACTTTCAGTGGGGGATCTGAGGGCAGCCCAGCAAAGATTGGCTATGGGTTGGGGTTGATTTTGCGGCTGTGTTTAGTCTTGGGTGGGTGAACAAAGAAGCTCCCTTCCCAGGAGCTGCCTCCCTTCCCAGGAGCTGCCTCCCTTCCCAGGAGCTGCCGGACATGCTGAACCCCCTGTTGATCATGTTATGAGCGCTACACGCCCTGAAACGAAAACGTGGCTCATTTGCCGCGCGAATGCCTTACAGCCTCGAGGGCTGGTCATGTTGCTTGGTTCTGCCCGGTTTTTCAGCAGTAGCACAACAAATGCTTGTTTTTCTCCATGATGCCAACAGTTCATGACAGTGCAGCGGTTTTCCTTTTGGTTTCCCTGCATCACCCACAACACGGGCACCGCCTCGAAAAAGGAACGAGCCACCCAGCCAAAGAGCTGCCAGGTTCCAGCCAAAGAGGCGGAGCCGGCCGCAGGCCGAGTTCTGTGTTGCGGGGGGATGGCGAGTGGGCAACGGATCTTAAGTCTACCTGGACAGAAACTAGGTCCCACAGTAGTGCACTTTTACCGTTTCTTTTTTGGGGGAGGGTTCCCCTAACTAGACTAGACTACAGAAAAGAAGGGTACCCTTATTCTAACCTCTCTACTGGAGGACCTAGGAAATGAGAGAATATGTCCGGATCACCCGAAGCAAAAATGGGTCTATGACCCCATGGGTCATGACCAACAATTCTTGATTCGGGTCAGAAGGAGACTTCAAGGGCTTTCTGAATTGAACCCACAAGTTGAGCTTTTTGCAGAGGGGTCAGCAGCAACCAAGGTCAATCAAGGCAGTACTTGTTAGGTGTTTTACTCAAAATCGCGGGCCCCTGAAAATGGGTGAAGTTTCGTTTTGGTGCCCTCGGTCCGAAAAGGGGTCTATGTTGAGAAACACGAGGTCTTTTGAGACATCTACTGGGGTTTCGCCGTCGCAGGTGCCCCCGCGCCACAGGAGGCAACGCGCCAGCGCAAGTCGTGGGAACCTGGTTTGTACGAAGGGGAACCCTTGTCACGGAGCAACAGGAAGCCAACCATTTTGACAACTTTTGACAATCCAGGCTCGGTCAACATATTCAACCAGTGTAAATGGGCTGATCTTTGGAGTATGGAGAAAGAAACTAAAACATGCAAGAACTGGTAGGATGGGCCAAATGTGATGGCCCATTTGGGAGGGACATGGACTCCCGAATTATGGGGATTGGTCCATTGTCCGTGGTCCACATTTCAAAAGTGCAGGGGTCCCGACGCTTCCCTTTCATTGAGGTTTTAAATATCGCCGTTTTGGCCCATGAAAGGTGAGTTGTGCTTAGGGGGACGTCTTTTGGGTAGGCCTCCAACTGGTTGGCTTTGCATTTAGCGTTTATCAAGAAGCCATTCATTCTGACACACATGCACCACGGGTTGGATCCAGCTCTCAACCCGTTCCTTCCCACCGGCAGATTCATCTATCGCAACCATGCAGCATTGGAGGAGACCGAAGGTCCATTCTTACATCAAGGGCAAACAGCCAGAGTTGAAGGGCCGATGCCCTCTTGAGAAGCGCCGAACTCTCAGCTAGAATGCTAGAGACATAGAGATGTCTAACCCCAAACGTGAACCGGAGCTACTGAGAACTTGGATCTTTTGGCAGACTTTGCCGAGCTGCCGCAGGAGCCAAAGCCAGCAGAACGATTGTCAGCCTGGCCTGTGCCGTGAGTGGCAGGTGTTTGTTTCCACGCACGAACATGCGCACGTGTTTTCTATGTGGGGGGGTGCCTTAACTACCAGGGCCCTTTTTCCGGTCGTCGTTTGATGTGTATTCTTGAGGCAAGCCCTGACCTGAGCTGCCAGAGTAGCGGAGACAAGAAAGGAAGGCAGACCTTTGAATACGGACTGTCACACAGAGGGTTCCACTGGCGAGTGCGGTTTTCATCGGCTGCTTGTCCAGGGTACCGTTCCTCTTGGAAGCATCGTTGCCTTGAGCGGCTTAGCAGAGGATCTTGTGGTTCTGTCACAGGCGATTTCTTCCATTCTGCAGCCGGTGACGTGCGGGAAACTATGGTAACATCTCCATGAGTTGGATGGGCCTACAGCCCAGTCCCCTCGTTTTTCTGCAGCTTATGTTGGAAGTGAGCAATCAGAGTTCCCAAATCAGCCCACAGCGCAATTTGGCTGTGGCGGTGGCGCTGACGGGGCTGACGGCGATCATTATGGCGATGCTGGCGATGATGGCGATGATGTCGATGGCGATGATGATGATGATGATGATGATGATGATGATGATGATGATGATGATGACGACGACGATGATGATGATGATGATGGGGATGGGGATGGGGATGGGGATGGGGATGGGGATCATGGGGATCATGGGGATGGGGATGGGGATGGGGATCATGGGGATCATGGGGATGGGGATGGGGATGGGGATGGGGATGATGGGAATGGGGATGGGGATGGGGATGATGGGGATGGGGATGGGGATGGGGATGGGGATGGGGATGGGGATGATGATGATGATGATGATGATGATGATGATGATGATGATGATGATGATGATGATGATGATGATGATGATGACGGGGATGGGGATGGGGATGGGGATGATGGGAATGGGGATGGGGATGGTGATCATGATGTTGTGATATATCGTATATGGTATTTGACGCAATCGCCTATGATATGTGATATATGATGACATTATATGGTATATATGATGTATGGCATTTGGCACACTAATATAAGGTTATGTAAGGTTCATGTTACAAGCTATGATATGATATGATATGTTGTGACACGACGTCATGAGTTTTGTTGGTTTGGCGATAGCCAAGATGTCTTAACAGCCAACCATTCGGGATTCTCCACTATGCAATTGACCTTTGCGTGGCATTGTTAGTCCTCGTTGGGCGCGAGGACTCTTGCTAACTCTTGTGGGCGTCTTATTTTGGGGGACCCCCCCCCCAACCAAAATGTGTTTTTTCCTGGTATCCCTTTGAAGCCAACCAACAGAGGCTTCCCCGGATTTTTTCCAGCGCCCAAGAGACTTCGGCAGGTTTGGCCTTCGCAGTTTGCTCGAGGCCTTGCAGGCGCTCGAGATGTTTCCCCACGTTGGCGCACCCGAAAGGCTCCAAGGGGAAGGTTCCAGCCTCCCAGGTGCCATGTAGCAAGGGTATGTCTTTGAGAAAAACGTGCAAAATGCGTCTTGGAAGGGATCTGTGTTTTCATAGCCAAGGAAAGGCCTGTTCATCCATGATGAATCACTATCACCATTGACGTATGATATGGCTTATTATGTGTCTCCGACAATGTGTGTTTGACAAGGTGTGCTTTATCATCTAGGCAGTGTTTTCAGTTTGTTTGTTTGGAACCAGCGCCAGTACGATAAACAAGGAAGCGCTTTCTACTGGGGCAAAATGGCTCACATCCTTTCAGGGCAACTGGCACACAATTATGCATGTGCATGTATACACAACTGAATACAGAACACAGTCATACTGTGGGGTCAATGCACTCATATTCCTCGTTCGTTGCTCCTGTCGGCGTCAGCTCAAGTGAGCAGCCCCTGCAAGACGCGGGGGCACCGCTTGGAGTCGCGCCTCCTTGCCGCCCAAGGCGGCACGGAGGCGCCTTTAGCAGGGAGATTGGAAACGGAGCAGGACAGCTTTGGCATAATACGAACATGATTGCCCTCTGACCACTTAGCTTGGTTTTGAAGTTCCCCGCAACCGCCCGTAGAACTGCCTCGAGTAGACCTGCAACAAGCAACCTTGAGATAGCTGCCATAGTGTATATCCATCGTAGCAAGACGCATGCCGACCACTTGAAGACATGGCACAGCTGCATCGATGGATGGTGCTCCTTTCTTCTTTGCAAAGGTTGTCCCAAAAGCAAGGCCATTTGTCGTGGCATTAACCAATATTTTCTCTGGCGATCAATATGTGGCCTTAACAATTGGTTATTTCTTGGCAGCCCCTCAAAAAAGCGCCATTTCCCAGCATCATCAGAGCAACACTAGCGCCGGCTCTCGGCAAAGCCATGCAAGAGACACATTCGGCAAACGTGCACAGCAATCGTGGCAGCGAGAATTCCACAATGTGTCTGACATGGTTTATCATGTGTCTCCGACAATGTGTGTCTGACACAGGTGTGCTTTACTATCTAGGCAGTGTTTTCAGTTTGTTTGCTTGGAACCAGCCAGTAGAATTCCGAAGAATCGTGGAATGGGCACTCCCGAGCCATGGACGATGCGGGAGCTGCCTCTGCAGATTTGGACTTTAAAGGCTTTGACGCACGGCGGAAGGGGGCGGAAGTCAAAGGGCCGTTGACATGAGTGAAATTTGATGAACTTTGACTTACTGGGTGTGGTGGCCGCAAGGCTATCGGAAGGCTGATACCGAGGCCAACAGATGCCACAAGCCATCATACATGACACGCCTTTATCTTGAGCAATATCGCTCGGATCCCAGATATCCATGGCATGTAGTCTGGCACATGCTCTTCGCGGCCGTTTGGGGCTGTCTCTCACTCACCCACTTCCCTCTTTGGCCTATCCACTGTTGATGATTGATAGTCTTGGAAGGGGATAAGTGAGTCAGTGAGGGAAGGTGGGTCATCCTTTCTCCCATCACTTTATGTTTGCTTCCTTAATAGGTTCCCACATCTTCTTCCCTTTCCTTGCTAGTAACTGTTGTAAGATGGAGAGGGAAGAGAGGAAGCAATGGGATGTGGGTTCTTTGAAGTCCTGGCTGATATGGTGAAGTGGTAGAGTGGCTCGTCTGCAAGTTCCGCCGTGTGTTGTTCATTGCCAGTGAGAACCACACCTCTCGAATGACTTACGTTACAAGTGGTATCTTTCCAAGCTTGCATCACTGTTATACACCTTGAGCGTGTGAGTTTGTTTCAAAAATTAAAAACAGAAACAAATGGGCTTTGGTTTCCCTTTTTTTTTCTCTCTAAACTCCGAAAAAGGCTCCCTAAGACAATACACTCGCACGTCTTATTCATGGAGCATTTTCACTCACCAGTCCCTGTGACCCCAAAGCTGTTCCACGTATGAGGCGTACTTGGAGTCTCCGGATCTGACCCTTCTAAGGATGGGGTCACGACCCCTTACTTTTTGTTTGGTAGATTCCACCATCTTTGAGTGTGGAGACTCCAGCTAGCTCTCAATCATTCCGCTAGCCGGCTGAGGAAGAGCTGTCAGCACATGGCTTTTGCCAATCCCTACGGAAGGAGGCGGCATTCGATATGCAGTCGCATCCGGGTGAACAACACCAGCTGCACCATGTTTTTGTTCTACCTGGAGTTTCCAATCTGACCCTTTTGAAAGGGCTCCACCAAGAATAGCTTGCCGCGATATGTGGCAAGATCCCATCTTGCAGAGTCGTTTGAGCGTAAGCACACTAGGCATGAGTGCCACCGGGAAGGATGGGAGTGACTCATTCTGTAAAACCATTCGGCTTGCTTGACTTGCCTGGTCTTTTTGGTTCCATCCTGTAAAACGACAAATATTATGCAAGTGTCCTTTATTGAGTTGGTCCCTTTTTCAGGAGACCTTAAAAAACAAAAAATGATCTTGGAGTGCGCAGCACGCAGCCAGCAGCGCCTCCAGCGCAGGTCGTGGGCGCGATGGCGCGGGTCGCGAAATGTTGGCTCTTCACGGTGCCGCAGCGCGTCATTCTGCACGAAACCCTCGCGCCTCGTTGTTGTTGTTTTTTTGCTGCATGGCGTCGTTCTCTTTTTAACTGCATGGCGTCGTTTGCTTTTGTTTTTGTGGCTGACTTTGGACCTTGGCGTTTTTTTGTTTGGGTGTTTTTTATGGCCGGCGAATCAGAAGCCGGCGATAAAGGCGGCATGCAAACAGCACCGGGGGGGGGGAAAGGGGTGGTTTGAGGGATGGATGGGGGTGGGGGGAAGAAGTGGGCCGGTTGAACGATGAATGTCTTTGCATTGGTGAGAGAAGTTGTGTGAATGGATCTGTGCGGGTTCCCTTTTGTTGCTCCCGTTTTTGAAGAGCGTGGTCAAAACCAGGGACCAGGGACGTTCCGAACAGCATCGAACAGGACACACCACTCCCGGAACTTTGTTGGAACCTTGCCTCAACCTCAAACCCTTTCTTTGTACCCGTCACATGCCAGCCACAGGCATACAGAGTTTTACAATCCCGAAGAAATTGCCTGGCGAAGCTTTGCAGTGACCCCGGGGTTCAAACAACCGTTGAAAAATGGGGGATCACCAGCACCCTCCAAGGGTTGTCCAATTGCACCCAAAATGGCAACCACACAAGTTGGGCCATTTTGGGTACAAATGGAAAAGCCGATTGTTTACTTAAGGATTGTTCGTCATCTGAATTGGGTCCTTGCCGCCATTCTTTTCATGGTGGTTGAACCCTAGGAGTGAGGCAAGAATTCATGCTCCTCCCCCGCAAAAAAAAAGAAACAAGAAAAACATAAACACCCCCCCAAAAAAAACAAACAAGAATAACTTGCTTCCCCCCCTCCCCCAATTTCCCAGCCCAGACCCAACCAAAAAGCTCCGGTCCAAAGAGCGCGGGATGGATGGATCAAGGCGAAGTCGGAGAACTCGGGGCTGTGGCTGGTGACCCGGGGCTCCGTGGAGGTCCTCGAAAGCTCGCAGGTCCTCTGCACCTTGGAGCCTCGGGTTCCAAGTTCGCGCGCGCTCGCGCGGGTCGTTGGGTTGGCTAAGGCCCGGTGTGCGTGGAGTCTCCTTCTGTTTTTTTTTTTTTTCAGACATGGTGGGTCATTTCCCGAAATGGTTGGTCATGGAGCCATGTTCAAAGGGTCATGGAGCCAGGTGGTTCCGTTTGCCGGGGGAACCCGATGTTTTTGGCTTCAGGGAACATACAGGGAGAACCGAACTCCGGTTTGGGGGCTCAATGGATGTTGAGGAGAAGCCGAAATGCTCCAAAGAATGTATTCCCCCAAAAGAACAATATGGTTGGAGCTTCCTCTTGGCATTTCGCTTTGAACCAAGCATGAACACCGCAAAATTTGGGACTGTCACACAGGGGTCGATCGGAAACGGATTTGTGATACGCGCAAGTCTAGATAATTTGGACCCCGTACTCACAGACCCACAGTCGTTTCTTCTTTTTTTTTTACCTTGTTTTTTTGTGGTTATTCTAGAGGGGATAACCACCCCCCCAACAGTCCATCAGTTGATTCATTTGGGTCATCAAGGATGCCGCACATATCCTCGTCAATTGGGGCTAGAAACCCAGTCCCCATTTAGGGGGCTTGTAACTCCACGCAACGCATTCGGCACATTTGTGGTTTTCCACCCAGCTCCTGGTTTTTGTTGAAGGCAAGAACCAAAGGCCGAGTGCTTAAACAGTGATCTAAACCATGACCTCCATTTGGCTGGGGTTCTGATTCTACACCTCGCAAATGGGGTTTTCAGGCTTCGTACCCAATCTTATTTGGCCAAGGGGGCTGCCACATCATAGGAATCCCTTTGTTCGGTTCCTAGCTTCAACTGCCCCGCTCACACGTCGCGGGGCTCGGCGGAGGCCTAACAAAATTGCAACAACATGAATGGGAATGAAGTTTCACGGGGGAAGAATTTGCTGGGGAATGGTGGGGACTTGTATCAAATCACCTACATGGTTTGGGGAACCCTTGAAACCAAACCTTTCCGGGTATTCTGAAAACACGAAGACTAGGGGTTTTCTTGCTGGTGCTCAGTAGGGAATCTGGGAAATTGGAGTCTCCATGACCCTTTGAAAATGGGTCCATGAGCCCATTATGTTGGGAAATGACCAACCATTTTTTAAGGGTCATGGAGACTTACACCATCCTGGTGGTCTCCTTGGTTCGGAAATCTCCAAAACCGTTCATTCCAGCTCATTCCACAATCGCGCCAGCAGGTTTTGTGTTTTCTCACCTTCGTTACGTGAGATTCCGAAAACACCCTGGGTCGGTCATTCCCCACCCATCGCACCCGCAAGTTTGTTTGCTGGTTTCACGGTAGGTGTTAGCCGTCTTTTACCGTTTTTTCCACCGGCTTTCTTCCCTATCTCAGGTGACCCTTACTTGGATTGGTGGCTTGGGGATTTGAACCCCTGGGTCTTGTAGAGACCACTAAACCACCAATCCAAACCACCAATCCAAAGGAAACTACCTGGAGTCTCCTTCAGACCCTTAAAAAATGGTTGGTCACTAACCAAAAAATGGTTGGTCATGACCAACCATTTTGTAAGGGTCAGAAGGGGACTCCAGGTAGACTTATGCTGTTTGGTTGAAATCAAGGGTTTTCTGAATTGAACCCACAAGTTGAACTGTTTGCAGAGTCAACAGCAACCAAGCTCAATCAAGGGAGTATCTGGTTTTTCCACGGCGAGTTTCTCCATCAGGAGGGCGGCCAGGGCATCTTCGGGGACTCGGTGGTCTTCGGGAAGTCGGAGCGCCAGCCCTTCACCTTGCGCACGGCGCAGGTGCCGGTGATCGCCTGGTGCTTGCAGCTGGCTGACCTGCACCAGGCGTCGCCTTGTCTTCCTGGACCCGCCAGTTTGAGCCCCGTTGTTGTTGGTTGTTTTTCCTCGGAAAGAAAGACAAAGAATGGCGCGGGCAGTGTGTTCTGGTCCTCCTGAACCCCCAAGAGATCCTGTCTTTTCTGCCTTTCACCCTTAAAAAGGGGTAAGGCAGAGAAAAGGGGTCCAAAGTGGGGGCGCAGGTTGTTTTGGGCAAGGGAAGCCCCAAGGTTTTGTTGGTTGCAAAGGGATGCCAAAAGGAACCCAGCCATGCGGTTGGCGTCCCTCAATTTGCAGAAACACCCGCTGGATGGTAGTTTAATCTTTGGTGCATTTTGCTTGGATGTTAGGACCATAGCATTTTGGCCAACTAATAAATTGTCCATATTAAACCACTAAAAGTGAACCACTTTTGGCAGAGCAGATTCCGCAACCGCACCCGAGTAATCATGCTGGACTGCCTGCGACTCAGATCCTGAAGTACTACTCGCACGCGAAGCCCTTCATGGAGGAGTTCATCTCCCAGCAGGAGAAGTGGGGGCTGGGAGCCCAGGGGGGCCAGGGGGCAAAGGCTCGAGTTGAGTTCCGTGACTCGGGGACATGAAAAAGGGCACTTGGAATGGGGGTTTAAAACCAATGGTATCCCCATGTTGGGGTGGGTGCACCACTCATTTTAGAACCTATTTTAATCTATTTTAGTGGGGATTGGGATGTTCACTGGGGTACAGGTTGTTGACCCATGGCCACTTTTGGGGTTTGGACCATGTTAGTGGCAAACAAACAGTTAAAACTCTGGACTTGTTAGGCCAATCCACTCAGGAAGTGAGAAGGGTAGTTGCCATAGGTGTCCTGTTTAGATTAGTTGCAATAGACACTGGTTTTATGCCCCACTACCGGGACCATCTATTTTACCGAAAGGAAGCCTATGAAGGGGAGTTAAATCTTTCAAAGGGGCCCTTGGTACCCTTTGAGCATGGGCTAAAAGGGATCATTGGGTCCCCGAGAAGGTGTGAAGGGACCCGAGTTTGTTGAATGTGTTGGTTTCAGTTGTCATATTTGTTCAGCGTGTGTAATGACCAATTGGTAGACTTGGTGGCTCCCAGCCATCCCCTTACTGTAGCCTTTTAGCCTTTTAGTGTTTAGTGGCAGTTTCCATTTAGCCCACTAAAAGTTAGTCACTTTTAGCGGATCTGAAAACGGGTCAATGGATCCACTGGGCTTTCTTCTTTCTTTCTTTTTCTCATGGGCGAGAGGAGCGGAAGATCTTGTGGTCCCGGGTGTCCCAGCTGCTGCTCTTCTCCCACTGCCAGAGCTTCACCCAACATTTGCTGGCCAAGGTGCGTGACGCAAAAAACAAATGCGGACGTGAGACTCTAGGGGTTGACTTCTCAAAAACCAGCCGTTTCCCCTGGGATTCTGGAGGCTTGGTAGAAAGAAGGGTTTTTGGAAAGATGATTCCCCATTCTTTTTAACCATCGTTCTTCTCAAAAACCGATCACCGTTTCCGAATCCTGGGATTCTGGAGGTTTTCCAGAAAAAACGATTTTTGGAAAGAATGGGGAAGGTACCCCTAGAGAGATGACCGTGAATCAGGCAACCCTTTGGCGGGTTGGATTTATTTATCTTTTCGGGTCTGGTTCTCGTAGAGGGTAAATGGGAAACTAGGACCACGGCTCATATTCCGCCGTGACTCGAAATGGCAATTCGCTGTCTCAAGTCAAGCCTGGAACGTGATTTCCACTGGGAAATGCCAACGAATCTCCACCTTGAATGGTTTCCATGCGCTTGCGCGCTCTCTCCAAGCAGGGTTACCATTTTCGCTGGTTTTTGCCAGTGAAAAGAAGGATTTTGTTCCTCGCAAACTAGCGTGAAATCGGCAAGGTGCACTGGTTTTTTCTCACTCAAACACCGACCGCGTTTCTGATTACAGCAAACCTTCCAAATCAGCCAAGAACTCGCCAGGGCTTCGAGCACCTAGCGTTTGCCGCCAGTTCCACTGGAAAACCTGCTGTTTCACAGCAGGGTGGAACTGGCTAGATCCGTCAACTTTAATCTTGGCACACACCTTCGGTGGCAGCCAAGTCTTAAGAGACTGCCAGGTCCTGTCCAAAACCTGCGTGGGAGGCAAACGCAAGCAAGGACCGAGACAGTCGAACTCCAAAGGGAACCGATGAGGAATCAGCACAACCTCAGCCACAAAAGCCAGGAACGGGTCAGCAGTTTGCGTGACCACGTCAAAAAGAGAGTCTAGATATATCGGACAAACCTCAAAGAACGGACCAAGGCTTGAGTGACCACGCAGCCAGTGCGAACAGCCAGCGCAACGAAGAACCAAGATCAGACCCAAAGCCAGACGAGCGTCTTCACACAAGAACATTTGAGCCAAAACTAACAGCGAACGTTGATGCAGTCCCCACGAACGACAACATCCCCCCCCACCCCCCACCCCCCCAACCCCAACCAATGAGACCGACGAAGCCACAGTCAGACAAAATGCTGATTGACGCACGGCGGAATATAAGCCGTGGTCCAACTACCCCTAACCACCAAGCCACCAAATCACGAATCCAAACCACCAGTTCGGTGGAAGCTGAGCGATTTGATTTGTCCAATGTGGTTGCTAGCATGAATCACCGAAGAATGATGTCTAGGAAAGCGTGCCGGCTTCAAATTAATAATAAAGTTGGTCAGACCGTAGGAAATAGGGCGCTGCTCATGTCTTCACTTCCTGTAAGGTAAGCACGAACGGCGTTTGGTGTAGCTTTGCGCCAACCTTGCCTTTTAAGTGCCCTCGAACACCTGCATGGGGCATGACCCAAGTCTGCAGTTCCTTCTGAGGAGAAACCAAACCCAAACTGCAGCCTGAGAGCTTGGTTCCTCCGTGGCTGGAAGATATGAAGGTGACCGAATTAGGAAGCCTTGGTGGCTGTTTGGTTCCGAAAAAGGGGAACATATTATGATTTCAGTATTCAGGCGTGCCAGAATTGCCCGCGATTCCCGGTCAAATCCTGGCTGCAACTTGTGGGGGTGCGTGTGTGGGGTTTCCCCAAGTTTTGAGTCGCGTCCCTTTGAGACGCGCGGCGTAAGGAGAGGTTCATGTCCGTCTTGAGCAAAAACAGCGGCCACTTCGCCAGTTTAGGTAGAGAGGCTTCACTCCCTCTGGCAGATATCCGGGTCAACCCTTATAACTTGCTTGGTGCTCAGTAGGGAATGACTCAGGATGTTGGGAATGAACCAAGGGATTCCCTTAAAGGAAGCCAAAGGGGATTTTTTTTTTGGGGGGGTCATTTCCTTATTCCCTGCTGAGAACCAACAATTAGCGTCCATCCACTGGTCAGGTTGAAGTGAAGCACTACCGCGCCGATAGCATTCTCTGGTCTCCCGTGATGTATCAGAAGAGCGTCCGCGCAGTTGTGGCGGGCACCGCGCCAGTTTCCGCATATTTGGGGGTGCGGCCGCTTCGGACGGTCGAAGCTTGCCACTTTAGGGTGGGCGCCTTAGATGCGCCCGACACCCAGGGCCATTTTGCCAGGTTCTAGTATGACTCATGACTGCGTTGAGCCAAAAGTTTAGACGAGTGAAACATGTTTCAAGGTTGGCCCGAGCCTCTGCAGTCTGTCCTAAGAAACCAAGATTGGGGCAGCACATGTGTAGCTCGTCGAGCAAGTTGGGCTAGAGCAAGGCAGAAACTAAAGAGCACTTCTCCTCCTTCTTGCACTCCAAGTTCTGATTCATTTCCCTTGGCTGGCAATCGAGTGGCCGAAGAAAGTGCTTGTTGGTCTGCGGTTGCCTTGCATAATTAGCTGGACAAGGGTTTAAGGGGCATCTACATCTTCACTCGCATCCCCCTCATTGATTAAAATTGGGGAGTCGCATCTTCAGTGAGGATCCCCGACTTTTCGGGGTGGACCGCCCCCTAAGGGCCCTAGGCCCTACCCCCATTGGTCCGACTTGATAGCTGTGTCAACGTCAACCGGGGCCAGCTGCTGATACTGGGGGCTTGCTGCGCATCATCCAAGCGAATTCCTAGTCTCATGGCAGAACCCTCTTTTCAACTGAAGTGGACAGGAGGTGTTTAGAAGACTACCTTCTTTCCCACGTTGCCATGACACTTGCAAGACTTGACAGGGGGTCCCTCCAAGAGGAATCTGATCTTCCAGGTATTTTTCCAGAGGCCTCTTTTCCGCCTCCATGGATTGGTGGAACTAGAGTTACTTCAGGGTTCCAGGAGACCAATTCGAAGTGCTTTTTGGAGTCTCGCCACGTGCTTTGGCAGCTGCAGTCGCCAAGTGAGAAGGTTGTGTGTGCCTGGAGTCTCCATGACCCTTGAAAAATGGGGTCATTACCCAAAACAATGGGGTCATGGACCCATTTTTAAAGGGTCATGGAGACTCCAGGTGTGTTTGTGTGTGTGTGTGTGTCAGACTGCTGGCAACGCAGTGTCGTTTGGTTGACTGCACACTGCAAACTTGACCTTTTGTGGGTACATGTTGCTTTCCATGAGCCCAAGATAGGTTAATGGACATGTTACCAATGTGAGTAGTTGTCTAATTGCCTCATAGAAAGAACTCCTGGTAGATAAATGAAATCTTCCAGGGTCCGAAGGCATGAAACATAGTGCTTCCGTTGTTCAGTACCCCTTTCCCCATTTAGTCGGTCCCCCACAAGCCTTTTGGTTTGGTGGGTCTTCCTAACAATGATCAACCCCAAAAAAGCGATTCCCATGTTCTGCTGAGGCTTCCCATTGTTGGTTTTGTTTTGGTTTCTTGTTTAAACTCATTGGGGGGCATGCGTTTGAGAAAAAGACCACCTACTTCTACCTTTGGAGTCTCCGTGACTCAAGACATTGTTGAGACCAACAATTTCCGGGGTAACCATTCAAGGGGCTCGGGTCTTGACTCCAGGTGCAGTGGAACCGTAGATGACTCCAGGTAATTAGATGAGCCCATACCGATACTGAAGGATGAAATCCATTTCGCACCACTTTGAAACCATACCATTGTTGCTTGGAGTTTACAGGCTCACCATGCCAGGATTCCTGAACGGTGGTGCGAACAGGGTGTTGTCCATCCACTGTGGGCTCAGATCCAGCCTGGACCTCAAAATACCAACTTGAAGATGGTTTTTTGCAACCCAACACTATAGTTGGTGAATTAATTCCTTCTTTCATGGGTAGGTTGAGGATCAAGGTGGTTTCGAATTGTGTTTCTTAGGTGCTGATCTCCAAGACCTCGGAGGGGGATTACGACCATGCACTGCTGAACCCGCAGGATCGAAGGCAGGCGGTTGCCGGGTGGTGACGCGATCGTTGGGCTCGTCTTTTTTTTGAGACCCCTTATCGTTGGTGGAGGGAAACAACAAGGAAGAACCGAGCTGTTTTGTTTTTTTTTTGGGGGGGGGTCCGATTCCTAAGAAAAAGACGAGCCCATTTGGGTTGTCAAGATGGGCTTCTTCTGGGTGGTCGGTTCCCCGGTTTCTCAGTTGTCAAGAAGCGCCTGCAATCCCTATTTTGAAAGACCGATTAGTCGACGGTGTGTTACCCACTTCCACGCGGGGGTAGTTTGCGGGAGCTTGGGTGAAAAACAGCTGTTTTTCAATGTTTTTTTTGTTTTTCCCATGTTCTTTTTTTTTTTTTTTTTCGTTTGATCTCTTCACCAGGGATTCAACTTGGGTCATGCCAGGCTTGAGCTCCCAGGGTCCATTGAAGCGGCTGCATGGCTCGTCAGGCTGGACTCCCCCCAAATTGGTGGCGCCCTCCAAATTTTAACAACCCACTGATACCCAACATGGTTCAACCACACAAGCTGGCCGATCCATTTTGGGAAACCGGAAAAGCCACCCTTGGAGGGTGCTGGCCTGTGGTTTTCCTTTCAAACCACCAAACAAGGGGTGCCCCCAACACGAAGAGACACCCCCGTGTCTCACTCCCTGAGTTCCGGGACTTTAAACTTTTGGGGAAAGCCAGTTTAGTAAAAACCAACAGGTCGAACTTCTTTCTTTGCCGGTCCACTTGATCGGAAGTCAGATTCTCAAAACGACTTTGTGGTTTGAGCCTGAAACCACCGTGGAGAGGGTAACTTTGAGGATGGCACTTCAATGGAGCCTTCGAAGGCTATGGTTTGAATAAAAGGGTGTTTAATCCGACCGATTTGGCAAGGCCAAATTGATGCAAGGCAATGTTGGTCGTCGCTCCGCCACTCATGGGTTGTTTTATTGGGTGCCTATGACTCTGCTTTTCTCTGACTTTGTTACTGGGCCCGAAAACATGGGTGGCATCGATGGGTGTCGTGCCCTGGTTCACATTGGAACAGGGACTCTGCCTGGCCAATTCTGGAGCCTACCCGTCACTGCCACCGTGTTTGCTGTCTCCGCCCACGCCCAGCACGTGCCCGAAAGAAAGCCCGGAAAAAAAAGGCATGGTCAAACAACTCTTTCATCTTTTGGGATAAGACACCACTTAAATTTGCGCTTCGTCTTAGTCCAGGATTGACTAAAACCGTAGTTTTGCTTGAACAAGATCCAGGGTGCGTCTTTCCTGAGGCTGCCAATTTTTGGAGATTGAAAGGGACCAAGTTGAACAACGCACCATTTTGGGCCGTATCCATCCAGGAATGACTTCCAAGAACACCCCATTTCCGCCAGACACGGTAAAAAAAAATCCTCACTTGGGGGGTTTGCGATGTTCACTCATGAAGCGGCTCCTTTCATAGTCTGGCGGATACCCGGGTCCTCGGGATGCAGAACCCGGGACCCATTCCCCGTCTCACACCCCGAGTCGCTGAAACGGACTCTAGAAACACTCATGATGTTGCCCCAAGATCCATGGCTCGGACGCGGGTAGCAAGTTGCCCTCCAGGAAGACGGTTCACATTCACTGCCACTCCTCGGAGAAGTTGGACAAGGAGTTGACGCCGCGGCGCGTCAGCGAATCGGTGCGGGCACCGAGACTGTTCCTGTCAGCGGCTTCCGTAAGGGGGCCACCCCTGTGTGTGAAGATGTTGAAATGCGCAAAACCACCTCCTTTTGGGAATCCTTAAAAGGGGGCCCAAAGTCTGGTTCCCGTGTCATTCATCGACTCATGGCAAAACCAATCGGCAACCAATCGGCAACTAGTACGCCGGGGGGAGGTTTCCTTGGCGCACAACGTAGCAAGCGTTTTCGCTGAAGATTGCAAGAGGGCTGGGGTCGCTTGCAACACCTGGGTGTAGTCTTCACAGTTTGCCACTACTGTTGCTTCATGGTATGTTTACAGTTTGATTTGCGGCTGTCTCCGGGACTTGCTGGTTTCCCCTCTCAGAGATTATGGAGGGGTACGAGCGGGGTGGCTTGAGAGCCCCCAAATGGGTTCCTCAGGGTTCCCGAAACGGGTTCCTTCGGGTTCCCGAAACGGGTTCCTTACCTCTTTTCTGGGTTCTTTAGGGTTCCCGAAACAGGTTCCCAAAACGGGTTCCTTGGGGTTTTGCAGGGTTCCTTAGTTTTCCCTACCTTGAGTCTCCACGACCCTTAAAACATGGTTGGTCATTTCCCAAAATAATGGTTGGTCATGGACCCATTTTTAAAGGGTCATGGAGACTCCAGGTGCTTGTTCTGCAGTAAGGAACCACCAAAGGTGTTGGGAAACCAGGGATTTTTGTGGGAAGCCAGAAGGGCTGGTAGGTGGTCCCAAGTTTTCCCCTTACAACGAGCTATCAAAAAGAAACTCACTAGAAATTGCCACAGGCGCCAAAAAGGGAACTAGACGGAACCCTGCCCTTGGTGTGCCAAAGCAGGCCATCCCGACGTTTCCCTACACAAAACCTAAGGCTGCTTCGGGTTGGAGCCTTGGGACCCCTGGGACCCGAGGGCCTCGGAGATCTGGACCTCGAGCGTGTGAAGTCCTTCTCCTGGCGCATGGGCGAGGCGAGAGGGCTGGCGCTCAGGGTCGTTGCTGTTTCTTCGCGTTTTCTCGGTTGGATGCCCCCCCCCTTCCAAAAAAAAAAACATAGCTGGAGTCTCCATGACCCTTTTAAAATGGGTCCATGACCCCATTATTGTGGGTAATGACGCCATGTTTTAAGGGTTATGTAGACTCCAGGTACACATGTTGTTTATCTCCTTGGGTTTCCTTTAAAGCCAGAAGCTATTTGGGGACCCCCCAAAACAGCACCAGTACCTGGAGTCTCCATGACCCTTTTAAAACGGGGGTCCACGACCCCACTATTTTGGGTATTGAGCTCATTGTTGAAGGGTCACGGAGACTCCAGTACACACATGTTGTTCTCCTGTTAGTTTTCCTTGAAGCCACAAACTATTTGGGGAGCCCCGAAAAAAGGACGCACCGGTATATATGGGCGTGTCTTTCTTTGAGGATCGCCCTTCTTGGGCTTGTTTTGAAGGGACATGAAAGGGAAAAATACCACTTTCGGCCTAAGGCATGTGGTTTGGCCCGCAGAAAGGTAGTCTTCAGAGGATCCCCTCAGCTAAAAAGGGATTCAACAAGAGAGTGTGTGTGTGTGTGTTTGCTTTTTGAGGCTGTGTTGAAGGGAAACCAATCTCGATTTAAAGCCAACTGTGGATGTTACGTTGTGGCCAACCTTGCTACAGTCAGATTTCGGTGCTTTCCTTTTTTGGGGGGTAACCTACAGCCATTTCCAAGGACCAAGACAAACCAGCGTTTCCCCTGTGAACTCAGCCTGGGGTTCAAACCACCATTAAAACACTGGCGGTTCATCCAACCATCATTGTGCACCTAAGGATTGTCATCAAATTTGGGTCAATCATTCTGTTAATGGGGGCAAGGAACCCGAAGGCTCACTGTGTCCAGAACAAGGTGTTCTTGTGTTATCCAGAAGTACCGAGCTCCAGGTACCCAGAGACGGAGGTGAGCTCCAGGTAAGGCAGAAAACCAGATACCCTAAGGTTCCTTGCCCCCAGACAACAAAAGATACCCTAAGGTTCCTTGCCCCCAGACAACAAAAGGTTGGTCTAATTTGGATGAGGACAATCCTTAGGCAAACAATGGTGATTAGACGAACCCAACCACTGTTTTAATGGTGAGCCCCAGAGGAATCTATAGAGGAATCTGTCCTTAGTTCTTTCGCGGAACACGGGAAGAGTCAATTGGGGTGATGCGCTCAGTTTCGTGAGCATGTGTCCCCCTGTTGGAATTAAAGGGAATCCATCACGTTTGGAAGTATTGTGTTTGTTTTCCAGGGGGGCTTAAGCAAATGGAGGTTATCCCACGGTGACTCGCCCCTTGCCCCTCCCCCCGATTTTTATTGGAGGCTGGTGTCGCATCATCTGTCAAGTTTGCATCGCAGAGCTGGAATGTGTTGCGTGCTAGGGCTCTTCCATGAATCCGTCTGGGAAAGCGGTCGCCGCATGAAAACCCCTAAATAACCCTTTGCCATTGCCCTTTTGTGAATTAAAGGATTGTTAGGGCACTCGAGTCATGAGGCCATGAAGAGGCCGGGCTTGGTGTGGGCCCAAGGGGCAAGTCGAGGTCGCGTTTCGCCGGTGTTCGGGTTCTTTCCTTTCCCGGATCCGTTCTGGTTTTGTGGGTAAGAAAAGGAACCCTTCAACAACCAAAAGGAAGATGGCGAAGGGTTACCCACCAGGTGACTGGGATCCACTGGGTTGTGTTTGAAGCGCCGTTAGAAGTGTTTTCATTGGCCTGGATGTCTCCTCAGTTGGTCTTCGGGATGTGCGTGCGTTCTTTTTCCCGGGGGGGGGGTGACAAACCGAAGCCCAAACAAAATAAGGTCGCATGCGTTTTTGCCCTGGCCACTGGCTGTTTGGCTCATCACCCGAGCAGGAAAAAGCAGACGACCTGCAGTGCACAAAAACACATGGGC
>CAUJNA010000302.1:936240-1043740 GCA_963377175.1 Effrenium voratum | reverse complement strand
CTAACACATAGGGGGGCCCAATTCTTTTTACTTGGGGAGACATGTCGCCTAACATACTAAAATAGAGGGGTCCAACATACTAAAATAGAGGGGTCCAATTTAGTTGGATCCAGACCGGGCATGTTTTTGTAATAATCGGACACTTGAACTGGAGATGCTTGCACTTGTTGAACGCCGGCAATCAGAAGATTCCTCGTGGAAAGGTGTGGGGTATGTCTTTCTTCTTCACTGCCGCAACACTAGATCCACTCATTGACTCAATACATATAATAATGCATCCTTTGAACATGTTGCACCGAAGCTTTTCTAAGCACAGAACCGAACAACATACGCCTGGTCCATGACCAACTTGAGCCGACTTCCGGTGGGTCCTCCGGTCTGAGGCCATGGCCAAGGACCTAAGGAGTGTCTCTTGCTTTGGTGACAACTCCATGCTGCCGCATTGCATGAGTATCGAGACGCATATATTCCTGGAGTCTCCTTCTGACCCTTAAAAAATGGTTAGTCATTACTCAAAATAATGGGGTCATTGACCCATTCTTAAAGGGTCAAGGAGACTCCAGGCTTCTCGCCAAATCGAATTGAACTCTTTCTTCTGCCTCCTGAAAAACTGGGGGATTTTAGGGCGATGTCAGCCACATCTGGTTCTTGCGCGAGGTCGAGGAAGTCTGCCGCGTTCTTCGTAGGCGTTGTTCAGCATGGCTCAGGCTGCCTGTCCCATGCACTTGCTTCTGCTCGCTGCGTTGTTGGACATGAGCAGCTCACAAGATGCTTGCATTGCTTTGAATGGGTGCAAGGAGTGCGATTTGTTTGCAACTTCCGCCTTGGCTTCATTGGCGCGTATACAGGCAACCCTTGAACAAGTAGAAGAAACCTTTTATGTCCCAGGAGCGATTTCGCAGCTGCCTTTCCTTGACCGACTGCATCTTGGACGCCTTAAGGGGCCATTGTTTCGTTTGTCTCAGTGACCAGATGGTAAGCAATGCTTGAGGCATGTGGGGGTTGATGAATACTCCTGGCCCAAGCATGACCATGGGAAACTTGTTCTATGGGAGATATCATCTTTTAGTGGTCTTCCTCAATGATCATTTCATGTAAAAGACCTTTTGATCAACCCCCGTGAAAACTGTGCACCCTTGTTTGGAAAAACCTTGACTTCATGCTTTGGTTAGCTGTGACCGTTGAACTTGTTGGTTGGACAGGATATTCTCAAGTGCTCAGTGATTTTTCGCAGGGACCGCAGGGAGAGATGTGGAAGGCCTACACCTGTATCTATATTTGTACAATATGTCTATACGCAAAGGCTTTTTGCGTACCTAGCTCCCTGCCTCCCTACCCTCCTGCCTGCCTGCCTGCCTGCCTGCCTGCGGATGGCACCTCCGCTTCCCCCAAGCCACTACCTCCAGGGCCATGGCGTACGCACCCTTACAGATATCCCACTGCTCCCTTTCAGATGAAAAACTGACACCAAAAGACCTTAGAGGAGCCCTCCTTCTTGGAGCCCCCTTTGTTCAACTTCCATCTTTCTTTCCAAAACAACATTCCAGCAATTGCCATTGCCGGGCTTGTTCGCTTGTTGCCGCCGCTTCCTCCACCTCACAAAACACGGCGTTTTGCGGTCGCTCGCTCGGGTCGAAGTCAGTCGGAATCCATCGAGGCATCGTGTGCAGTTGGTCGGCGGCGGACTTCCGCGAGGCGGTGCAGGCTGCGCCCAGGGAGCGGAAGCGCTTCGACCTCCTGAAGGCGGCGAGGCGGGGGGAGGGACCGGGGGGAGGGAGGTGTTGGGGAGGCGAGATGGATTACGCATCCCATGGATGCGGCATGGACTCGAAAGAACTGCCCATGAGACAAAAGGGGAATTCACTCAGAATTTTGGTTAACTATGTTTAAGGGACTTTTGAGGATTTGGGTACAAAGGAGCCACTTACAAAGTGGACACAAAGTCCCCAAGTGATGTCCACAAGGCTTCCGGAAATTTGCACCCTGCGACTTCATGTCCTGGATCCTTTAAAAGTCGAAGCTGTTCTATCCTTAAACGTTTTAAGGGTTTAAGTTCTGCGCCCCACAAAGCTCCTGCGAATGTCCAATTTATACATTCGAACATATAGAGTCGTCCAATCAATGAATAATAAGATATTGCAAAGTCCATTAAACAAGAACAAGAAGCAACTTGCCACGAATCTTGATGTACATCTATATGTGTTATATTTATTTATTTGTTTATTTATTAGTTGGCTTATTTATATGTATTTATTGATTTATTTATTGATCTCCATATATAATATATGTATATATATGAGAGTCGTCCGAAAGGTCCTTGTATTGAGCTATGAAGGGGGAGACCTTTTCGTCTTAGCGTTGACCTCCGCGAAAGTTCGGCGAAGGGGGTCGCGAAAGTTTTTTTTTTTTTCCGCGAAAGTTTTGTGTACGGGTGGCTTACTAGCAGGAAGCTGGAATGATGAACCATGTCACGGTGTATTTCCCGGCAGTGCACGCAGAATGCCCGCAGACTAAAGTTGGTCGGAGAATGCGCAGCCTGAGGGTCGCCGCAAAACACGCCGCTGCAAAAGCAACCCCCAGCAGAAACCAGCTTCTGATTCTGGGAGTTTTGAAGCTTTCCGGGCAAGTTGAGCGCAACTTCCAGCCGGATTTTCGCGAATGTTTGGCGTAAGATCCGCGAAAGTTTCGCGAAAGTCGACGGACCTCCCCGCCAGTTTCCGGACATGAGGCCAACGGGTCCTCTCGTGTGTATAGCTCACGGCTTGTGAGCTGGAGCTGCGGAAGTGCGCTTCGCGTGCTACTTTGGAACTGAAAGGTTGCGAGTTTCGAGCCGGCAGTTGACTTTGTGTACTACTTTCGTATTTGAAAGCTTTCGAGGCTGAGGGAGTTTAGTTCGTGTACTACTTTCGTATTCAAGCCGGGCTGCGAAAGTGTACTTCGTGTACAACTTTTGTGATGATTGTTCTGAAAACAGCCCCGTGAAAGTTCCGCAATGGGGTCCGCGAAAGTTATCTTTTTCTCGCGAAGATTGCGTTTTCCGGAACAAGGAATTTCAGACACCGTCATATACACGCGTGTGTATTTATGTACATTTTATTCTCCAACAGCTGAAAGCTTTGGGGGTCTCAGTTCAGATAGGCTCCGGGGTGGTCCGGGGCGGCTCTCAGGTAAGGTTCCACGAGGGTTCCACCAGGGTTCCACCAGGGTTCCACCAGGTTCGGCGAGGACTGCGGGGTGGTGCGAGCACTAAAAAAGAGCACCGCATGCTGTTGGGGATATCACCTGGGCTTATTTATTTTTTCATGAACTTATTGATTGATTTGTTGACTTATTTATCGAAGACACATTCTTCGAGTTGTCCGACCGTTTTTTGTGCGCCCAGGTTCAAGGAGTGGGAGCGTTGCGGCGTCCACCAGCTCGCCTCCATTGAGGCCGCTGGATTGCACTTGGGTGGATCTTTACCTGGAGTCTCCGGATCTGACGCGTTCAGAATGGGTCCATGACCAACCCTTTTTGTTGGTAATGACCAACCATTATTTAAGGGTCATTGAGACTCCAGGCTGAACAACTTGTTGCTGGAAATCACTTGGGTTTCCACATTGAACCCACCAAAAATTAAAACACTTTTTGAGGGGTCAACAGCAAGCTGCTAGGATTTTGTAAGTTTTGCAGATGCATGAGAAGAGTCGGCGGCAAGCGAGGTGATCGCCAAGTGCTCCAAGGAGTTTTTGGTGGACCTGGCATCGGCAGCCACGCCGGAGATTTGCTTTCAGGGCAGCGACGCTTGGCGCGTTGGTATTGTCAATCTGGTGTCCAAGCAGACGGGCCCAGCGCAACTGGTTCAAAACGAGTTTCGCTACAAGCCCTGTACGCCAAATGAGCCAGGTTCCAAATAGAGTCGGAAGGCCGGTGGACTATGGCGGACAGGGTCTTCCAGTTTCATTCCGGGCAGGTAAAGGCTCCGGTAGGATGAAATCGAATAAGTAGTTGGGGTTATGCGAAATTTCGGGGGTTTAGCACCGTGGTTAGAACATGATTCAATCTCTCCAGTGTGATCACCTCAAAGTGATCACTAGCCAGGGTGGTTGTCCCAAATCGCCTGCCCGGGCTGAGGTGTGATGCAGCCACCTCAGTGAACGTTTGCCATTCCGCTTAGCATGTCAGGGTTGGTTGCAAACTGTGCTTGAAACAGCCAACTCCAGATTTTCTTGAGAACTCAAAAGGAAGCTGGCTTGTTTCAGCCGTGCTTTTAAGGCTTACCGCGTTGGCCCGGCTATGGATATGACTTGCTAGCGTGGAAGGCGTTTGAAAACACGGCGCTGAGTAGTTGCATTTCGGAACATGCCTCAGTCTTATGGTGACCTTGTGCCATCTTTATTCCCGCATCCTAAGGACATGCTAATTGCTTCAGAGAAGAGCATCACAGTAGGGGATGGCGATGTTCCGCAGCAATGATCTATCTGATCCGAACACCGAAACGCAATCCCAGGACATCATCGCAGAGCCTTCGGATGATCTGGTCCTTCTGATGAACGGCAATGCTGATAAGCTGGGCAGCAACGGCAAGCGTGCCTGGTCCGCTTTGCTTTTTTTTGAGACCAAGCCATCGGGGAATCTGATCGACTGGTTTTTTGGAGATTGTGTAGAACGACCCACCAGAGGATTCTTGAGGGTAAAACTTGGACAAGCTCCAACCGACCAATGCAAAAGTCCGAAAAAAAATGAAAAAAAAGAGTCCTGACTTTGGGCTGAGTCTTTGGACAAGGCATAGGCCTAAGGCCCCTGAACTCTGGCCAAATGTAGGACGCCACTGCGATTCCATTTTTTCAATAGATCGTTTCTGGGTGATATTCATTTCGTTGATGTGTTTGAGATTCCCTCTGGATGATATTGGCTTCAGCGTTTCCGGGCTTCAACTTGGAGCTTGAGGTATATATATATATGCTTCGGCTGCAAATGCTCAATCTAAAAACTTCCGTTTGTTTAAGAATATGTTTGTTTGTTGTTGGTTTTAAAGGGAATCTATCACTACTGGATATTTTTTCCTACGGGTTCAGAAGGAAGGCCGAGGCCCGGCCTACTTGGGTCGATGCGACAGGGCTTGGCGGATTAGCCACGCTAGCTGTGTAGTTGACACCAGGGGTTGGAGACATGTGTCAAAATATGAGTTGCCCACGAGAGCCTTGTATGTCGAAACCTGGTGGTGGTCCTTTACCTTCCCACCAACTAACTTGGACCGTTCGACGTTTTGGGGGGGGTCCTGGTTTGGACCAGCTGGAGTCTCCATGGCCCTTAAAGAATGGTTGCTCATTACCCAAAATAATGGTTGGTCATGGACCCATGTTTAAAGGGTCAGAGGGAGACTCCGGGCATTTTGGGCTCATTACCCACAATAATGGGGTCCATGACCCATGTTTAAAGGGGCAGAAGGCGACTCCAGGCATTTTCCTAAAGGGCCCGGGTCCAAGGAACTCTCAGCCAAAGTCTCAGGACATCGCGCCCAAGCGCCGGAGATACTGAGCACCAGCAACTGGCTGGGAGACCCTGAGGCTGGGTCCATGGCTTTTGGGAGGAGTGAACACACACAGACACCACACACGGACACACACACACACACACAGACACACACGGACACACACGGACACACACGGACACACACAGACACACACGGACACACACAGACACATACACAGACACAATACAGGCAAGAAATCGCCACTTTTGAAAGTTCCAACAAGGGAAATGGGTGTCTTTTCTAGGAGACCCGCCAAAACGGTGGCTGTCCTTTTGATTTCCCTTCAAAACTACCAAAAGAAGGGTACCTGCAGTCTCCTTCTGACCCTTGAACAATGGTTGGTTATGAGCCAAATCATGGCGTCACGGATCCATTCTGAATGGGTCGGGGAGGCTCCAGGTACCTGTAGGTAACCAAGGGCTTGCCAAGCGAAGACCAAAATGGACAAGAGCTGGTAGCCTGCTATCTATATATCAGGGCTTGCCTGGGATCCACCGGGAGGGACGGGAAGGGATGGATCACACGTTCAACAGACACCAGGTCAAACAATTGCCAGACTGTCCAGAGACGAGAATGGGAGACCAAATTGTGCAGAAGCACGAGGGGACAATTGTAAATCGACCGGGCACTTGGATACTGTGTCAAACACATGCTTCTCATTTGCTGATGAACAAGCAACCAGATTTCTGGTTTCCCAAAAGAGGTTCCTCTAAATGTGATGCTTTCTGGATCGCATATGAGCCAACATCTGTGGTATTGATACTTCTTGCTGTTGAAGTGTCATTCTGCGAGGCCTTACTCTAGTATACAGACGGTCTTATGCTGGCCAGATTCCAGCTTCCCCCCAGGCCATGTGTTTCGTTTGGGGTGTATGCAAGGGTGAGGGTGGAAGTTTTGAATCCAAGTTGGCAAGAATCCCATCCAACCAACCAACCAGGCAGCCAGGCAGCCAGCCAGCCAGCCAGCCAGCCAGCCAGCCAGCCAACCAACCAACCAACCAACCAACCAACCAACATGGTTTGGCGCCGTAGCTCGGCATGGACAAGGGTCAGACATCGCTTGCAATAGGGCTGCTGTAGGCCGTGTCCGTCGTCGCGGCAAGGTGAACTTCGGTAATGTTCACCCCATACTAATCAACCCCGGGGGGCCAATTTGTATTGTTCCCCTCAAAAGTGATGATCCCCACTAACCCCCCTATTCATGAACCCAATATGGGGCCAACATTACGCCGGACAAACTCCTGGAGTTGGTATTGGCCAACTGCAACGATATTGCCCCAAGTACTCGTGCCCGGCGTTTTCAACAGGACCAATCGATCCTCTTTCGATCAATGGAAGTGTACAGCAAGGTCTTGAACGACTACCCTGATCTGAAAGAGGTCTCCTGTCCACTTCATGCTATGATTTTGTCAGAGGGTTAAGAGGAACCCTTTCAACAAGCCCAAGTTGGAGCCCTGGGCGTTTCTCTTGACCACCAGCCAAACCCACGGAGCCTTGGGCATGTCCAAGCGCCGGATTCCAAGCCACCCGGCCCCGGATCTTCCACCCGGTGGATCGCTCGCCTCTCGCCTCCCGCCTCCCGCCTCCCGCCGCTCGCCAGGCGGGCGAGAGCGTGGGCCGCGTGAAGGCCAAGGGCGTGTGCCAAGTGCTGCGCTTCGAGAGGCAAGTGCTGATGGACCTGCTGAGCACCTGAGCTGATTCGCTTCGGAGTCGAAAGGAGGGAAAGTTGGGGGGCGTTTTTTTTCCTTTTCAGCCGGCATTTTTTGAGGGTGCCTGGCTGAGCTGAAGATCCGGATTGAGGCAGAAGGGAATTTGGGTCATGGAGACTCCAGGTATTTGGACTTGGGCTGAAGATTCGGATCGAACATACCTGGAGTCTCCGGATCGGACCCTTTAAACATGGGGTTAAACAAATGGGTCATGGACCCATTTTTAAAGAGTCATGGAGACTCCAGGTATTCAGTTGCACAAGATTCGGATTCGACAAAAGGAATTTGGGCTTGGGTTTCCTCTCAGCCAACATGTCTCAGGGTACCTTGATCCCTGAAATGAGCACTTGGAGGCTCCGGATCTGACCCTTTAAACATGGTTGGTCAGCAGCCAACATGGGTCATGGACCCATTTTTGAAGGGTCATGGAGACTCCAGATATGCATTTGGACTTGGTTTCCTTGAAGCCAGCATTTTTCAGGGTACAACTTGATCCCTTAAATAAGTAACATGTGGGGAGGGTAGCCGCTAGAATCAAGCCACGGACTCAGTGGAGTCCGGCAGAAAGATCAATCCATAGTCCGAAGAGGAAGGGACGGCTCTCAAAAGGAGACCCGCGAAGTGGGCTTCAGCTTCCTTTTGGTTTCCCTTCAAAACCCCAAAATGATTTGCCCTCAAAAGTACTTACCCATATATTGCATATAGGTGTGTTGCAAAAAAAGGGCACCCAAACTGCGTGGTTGTCTCTTAGTTTCCTCTTCAATACCAGACATGCAACAAGAATGGTACCCTCCAACAAGATTATAGTATTGCGGATTCTTGTGGAGTTGCAGGGCTTGTGGCTTGGGGGAGTTTCGTTTTGCTCAGGATTGAGGAATGCCAGAAAACCAGCGCCACAAAACCTCACAGAAAGGGTTGGGTGGGTGGCTCTCTTGACAAGTCCTGGAGAAAGCCCACACGCAGAGCGCGAAAGCCCGCGGCAGCTTGCGGCCAAAGTGGTTGTGGAAGAGCCTGGGAAAGCGTCGCGAGACTGCATGTTTGTCAAGTCCCGTTTGAGCTCAGCCCAAAACAACAAATTCGCTAAACATCTCTGCGAAAGCTGCGCGAAAGCTCCAGTTGCCCCATTAACGGATTCCAACATCCTGTTTGCTTCGCTCCTTTGCAAGTCTAACCACCGACAAAAACGGAAAGTGCTGCTCAGCCTAGTGTAGATGGCCCAGTAAAGCAAACCCGCCGCAAAAGCTCCGTGGAAATGCTTCTTGAAAAACACTATTTAGCCCGTGCGAAAGTGACATGTGACCCATGGCCGAAACAAAAGAAGAGAGGACGAGAGAGAGAGAGAGAGAGAGAGAGAGAGAGAGAGAGAGAGAGAGAGAGAAAGAGAGAGAGAGAGAGAGGAAAAACAAAAATCAATACCTGGAGTCTCCATGACCCTTAAAAATTGGGTCCATGACCCCATTATTTTGGGTAATGACCCCATCTCTTAAGGGTCATGGAGACTCCAGGGAGCTGATTTCTTAGAGCTTTGAAAGACTGAAATGGATGACTGGATGGCACTGAAATGGATGACTCGCAGAGGTGAGCTGCTTTTAGATGTGAGGGACAGCTAAAAGCGCAGCTCACCATTTGTGGTTGGGTCAAAGCCACTTAAGTAGTCCGTGGTCCGTTTGGGAGGGACATGGGGGACTCGCACATTGTTTTGGCGGCTACCCCACTAAAAATGGTCTTCCCCAAAAAGGGTTTTCTTTCTTTTCCAGGGTCACTGAACAACTGAGTTGGGGACGAATCGAGGCCCCGAAGTTTCCCATGTCCTCTTGGGGCAACGCTTCTTTTCTTTTTTACCGTGGCTCATCGGGATTCGCCCTCATGTACCCAGGCCGTCATCCCCATGAGACAGCCGTCATTGTCGCAGAGGCGCACGGATTGCTGGGTGACTGGCTGGTCAGGGAATGTCGGACTGTATCGTGAGCTGTGTCACTGCACTTCTCCTCGGCTCCCATTGCCAAAAGGGGGTGTTCCAAAAGGTAGCTCAATTCTCCACGAAGCGACACAAAAACCAGACCAAATCATGACTCCCAGGACCCCAATTGCCTAAAGGGCACACTCCGTTGGAGACTTCCAGTTCAATGTTTCCAGCACCAATTTCCTGATTTGTCCTGTACACAAACAGCTGTCGATGTCTATCCCAATTGTTGCAACTAACAAATTATCTCACTTCCTGAGTTCATGGACGTTACAACACCTTTTGCAAACGCCATGTTAGGCTCAGTTGTTCAGTGGCACCGTGTTTCCCTTTTTTTTTGTGGTGGCTGCTCACTAAAAATGGTCTTCCCCAAAAAGGGTTCCCTTTTTTTTCTCCAGGGTCACCGAACAACGGAGGTCTAATTAAATCAACCAGCTACGACTTTTCTCGGCTCCAGTCCACTCCACGGGTTCTTTTCCCGCGCCCGCGCGCTCTCGCGACTTCTGAGGCCAGCCGCCTCCGCACCCGGCGCATGTCCGCCGCCAAGATCAAGGTGCGTCTGCGGGGAGGTCTGCAGAATCCGCGCCTCGATTCCGTCCGCGTCTGGTGGGTGGTTGGCGTTGCCGGCGTTCGGCGTTGGTCCCCGACCCGGGCGCCAGAAGAAGAAACATGTTTTTTTTGTTTTAAGGAAAGCAGATGGATCAAGAGGTCCATGGCACCACCGAAAAGCCAGATGTGTTTTGTTTCTGTCTTTTTCTTCCTCAGGTTTCGCCTTCAAATCCGGGGGATGATGGTTCCTTTTAAAGTCGGGCAACAAGGTGCCTTTTTTTTATGGCGACGGTCCGGCGGGAGAATTCCCACGCATGTCAGGGCACCAATCCGCCAATCCGATGGTCTACCTCTTTTGATCATATATAAGACACACTCGTGTAATTGCTGTCTATCCCTTTTGCCTCTGATTTTGGCAGTGCCATTGCAGAAATTGGACTATCGGTATCTCGTGTCACAAAAGTCACATGATGTCCTTGAAAACAGTTTTCTGCTGAAACCATGCATATTTGGGGTTTGTCACCAAATCGGGACTCCCACACATGATCGGGTGTTCTTTTGGCCCCCTTCAAGCCAACCTCCAAGAAGGTGGCCTCAAAAACCGGCCCACCCATATCGTGGATAGCTTGTCAATTGTCTCAATGCATGGACTGGAAGCAAAGGCCACACGTGCCTACGAGTCTGGGATTCGAGTCGTGGTATGGTTACCTGACAGCAAGTGGGCTTCATTGAATAGGTTTTACATCTCACATCCCTCACCGCCTTGGCATACCAAAAGAGAGGCCAAGGAAAGCGAGGTTTTTGGATTCGGGTTTCCTTCATAGGGTAGCTCCAAGCGCTGGTTTTCACACAGGTTGGCGAGCCCTGTCACGTGAGCAATTTGCTTTTCATTGACTCACCGACTCGAGAGGCGCTAGAAAGATGTCCTTCATGTGGATGGGGTGAGTTTGGTGAGAAAATTAGAATAGCAATCTGCTTTTCCTTGACTCAGGGGTAGGAAGATGTCCTTCATAAGGTGAGTTTGGCTCAATTTCCCTACCTTGGAATGCAAGGAATGGGCTGTTCTGGTACTGCCCTTTCTGCGACAACCTGGGCGACAAGTTCTTAGAGGAGCTTATCAAGAGTGACTCGACTGGGTGGGCCTTGGAGGAGTCTCCTTCCCCAGAATTAGTTCCCCTTGTTTTTTTTGTTGGCTTTGTTGGGGTTCCCTTTCTTTTCCACTAACCAAGCATTTTTTTTGCTGGGGTCCTAATTGCAGCCAAGTCTCAAACTTCCTATAAACATGGGGGAAGTTACTAATAGATGTTGAGCAATATCCCAATTTGGCGGGGTGGATTGAGGGGTAGATGACCAGCCACGTTTAAAAGGGTCCCCTTTTGTCCAATAAATCAGCTCAGGTGATATCCCCAACAGCATGCGGTGCTCTTTTTAGTGCTCGCACCACCCCGAAGCCCTACAGAACCTCGTGGAACCCTCGTGGAACCCTGGTGGAACCCTCGCGGAACCCTCGTGGAACCTTACCTCAGGGCTGCCCCTGACCACCCCGGAGCCTATCTGGGCTGAGACCCCAAAGCTTCCAGCTGTTGGGGAAAAAGAGGAAGGTTACTCGTAGATGTTGAGCAATATCCGAATTTTACGTGGTGAATTGAGGGCTTGATGAGGTCTCCTTACCTATATAAGCATGGGGTGTGACCCCTTTTTGGTAGATGACCAGCCACGTTTAACATTCCCTTTCGTGCAAGAATCATGGACGTGGGCCTGGTTTTGGAAGACTGCCACACGTTTAAAAAACGGCCCATGGTCCACTTATCAGGATTGTTGCACAAAAAGGATACCTTATCGAAACAAACAAATGGGGACGAAAAGGATAGGCTTCCCCTTGGAGTTATGTTAAGTATGTCTTAAGGCCTATGACCACTCAGACCTGGTAAAAGTTCCATGGGCAATGCGGAAACTCTTCAGATCAATCTGCCTGTTGTTTACTAGGGCGGGGGTAGAACAAGCTAACCATGACACAGGTAGAACATACCTGGAGTCTCCAGGACCCTTAACACAGGGTCATCACGCAAAATATTGGGGTCATGGACCATTTTTACAAGGTCATGGAGACTCCAACTATAGTGAACATTGCAGATGTGCCCTGGACTCATCAAAGATGGTGCTCGTGGGAGATGAATCCCCTTTGGGGGTCCCTTTTCAGATTTCGTTGCGGATAGGTCGACCGCTCCAAGGTCGACTGCTCCTCAAGTCAGTCCTTTAAACATGCACCTGTGTCAGATTCCAGAGATGGCGCCCTTCTTTGCAGATCTGGAAATATGGCTGCGGCTCCAAAAACCGGTACCAAACCGGTACCAAAATGGAGCCCTGGTAAGTGGAAGCATGGACCAAAACCTGCGGTTTGCCCCTCCTGTTTCATTTTGAGCCACACCCAAAATATGAGTATGACTTTAGAACAGGAAGTTGTTTCCGGGGTCCTTTTGGACCGGATGGTTCGAAGGAGCTCTGAAAAGTCTACGGGGCGAATGCGTATGGAAGCCTTCCAATTCTTAAGAACCGTCAAAATGGGGTGTTCAGGGGGTTTTAAAATAGGGGACCCCCAAGAATGTGTTTTTTTTGTTTGTTTAGTTTCCCTATGACTCCCCATCTAACAGGGGCACCAGCTCAAGACTAGACGAGCCACCGGGGGTTTTTGAGCTTGCCAATTCTCAGATAACCCGGCGGTTTGGAGCGGTGGTTTGGGCCTGGCTTTCGTAGAGGGTCAACGGGCAAACCACCAAACCACCAAACCGCCAAACCGCCAAACCCCGAAACCGCCAAACCGCCAATCCAAAGCACCTGTTTTGAGGGAAGCTGAACTTCGCCAAACCTGTCAGAGCTCCAGAAATGCTGCCCACCCATCTGGGGGTTGATTCCTTTTCCATTCTGTCCATCCATCGTTCTTTTCAAAAACCCGCTATTTTCCTGGGTTTCCGGAGGTTTTCTAGGATCCCTAGAAAGAATGGAATTGAAAGGTACCCTAGAACCAAACAACCGCCCCGCCACCAAACCACCACTGCCGAATCACCTCAACACATCCGGAGCTGGCCCCAACCACCAAACCACCAAACAACCGCCCCACCACCAAACCACCAAACCGCCAAACCACCAAACCACCAACTTCCCAAACCGTCAAACCGCCCAACCGGCTCAACACAAATCCGGAGCTCCAGGCATGGACTGCTTCAAGCTCATCCCCGGGCAGCCGCTTTTGCGGAACCGATCCTCGCACATGGACCTGGCCAGAGCCTCGAGCCGGATCGAGCCGGATGCATCGATGAGCAAAAGGAAGTTCTCCCGTTGGCTTAAGGATATATATATATATAAAGGAAGGGACAGATGGGAGATGAACCGCTATTCCAGAAAGGTTCATAAGCTGAGATAAGATGGTCTCACACCGTTCCATCGCATCCTCACTCACTCACATGCCAGGCTTTTCCATAAGATAAGATTGCCTGGCATGGAAGGGAATGAAGAGATAGAAATATGATGGTTACCTCGTCAACAGGAAAGACGCGGAGAGGGAACCATCCTATTTGGAAAGAAGTCAGAATGGGTACGGCGGGTTTGTTTTAATGAAGGAACATGTTCACAAGGAAGCCAATGCTTGGGGTGCTTCCTTTGATTAAAACATGCAACACTTGTTGTTGTTTTGTTTTGATTAAATCGATACATGGTTTGGCTCAGTAAACAAATGCCGTTGACAAGCGAAACCAGTTCGCCGGCATTGTCAGAGGATCATCGTGCTTGGATCGAATTGACCAAACCAAGCTTTCCATCCGTCTTGTCCAACGCTGCAAACTCGAGGCCCTTGTGAATGGGACAGCGTCAAATCACTTGGGCCACATCATTCATCGCTCGGCCGCAGACTAGCCATGACCACTAGGCAAGACCATGTGTTGCTAGGAATTTTGGCTGTAGTGTTCGTTTAGTCCAACACATGGCAAACGAGAGCAACCTCCCTCAATCAGGAATTCCTCAGCCAAGTGGTGTGTTTCAATATGTGTATGTGTATAATGATTTAACATTCAATGATAATAAATCATCACAGTCATAGTTGTAATAAAACAAGCATGACTATATATATATATATATGACACATGCATATAAATCAATCAATCAATCAATCAATCAATCAATCAATCAATCAATCAATCAATCAATCAATCAATCAATCACTCAATCATTCAATCAATCAATCAATCAATCAATCAATCAATCAATCAATCAATCAATCAATCAATCAATCAGGCAAGCAATCAAGCAATCAATCAATCAATGCAAAAGTAAATGAATACAGAGAAATGAACAACTTGAGTAAGCAACTATACATAAATACATAAATGAATCACACACACACACATAAGTTGTGTTTAAACAAAACTACTTAGAGACTTGAACAAACAGACAGACAAACACACCTACACATCAAACACGCATGAGCATCACGAGCACATACATAATACAGTATATTACATGGTAAACAAACATACTATAATCATAGATGAGCACATAAATAAATCCACACATAAGCTGGGTGTCTCTCAGTCCGAGGTGGTGGTTCTCACCAAGGGCCGGGTCAGCTTTGGCAGCGAGGCGCGGGAGGCGCCGCAGGTGATCTGCGGCTTCGACCGAGCCTCGGCCCTCGGCAACGAGGGGCGGGGCCCGGCGCGGTTTGACGCGGGGTGTGGGGGAAGGCCTTCCTTGAAACTTGGCTAGCCATCCGGTTCCTTAGCTTTTTAGACCTTTTTAGTGAGTGGGGATTTGCATTCTTTCCCAGTCTCCGGATCTGACCCTTTAATCAAAAATGGGTCCATGACCATTCTTTTGGGTGATGAGAGGGTCATGGAGACTCCAGGTTTAGCCTTGTAGTGTTTAGTGGGAATTTGCATGTAACCCACTAAAAGTTAAACTCTTAGGGGATCTGAGGACAGCCCAGTAAAGGGAAACCGACAAGGAACACCGGCGAAGCATGTTGGATCCCTAGGGAAACCGAATCACCATTTTTTGGAGTCCGTTTGGCAGGAAAACGCAAAACATGGTGCTGCAGTGCGAAACAATTTCTCAGCAGTTTTAGGGGACGAGGAGTGTTTCTCAGCATGTCAGGTCACATATTTTTCTGGGTGGTGAACAAAAATGGTGGTTTGATCTTGGACTTGTACCCCTTGGTAAATGGGAAGCCAATTCCCCGAACCTCCAAACCACAGGGCCCCAAACCGATCGGGGGAGCAACAAACTGGATCCCCTTCAACGGACACCGGTCGAAACCATTCCAAGTGGACCCCATGGGCCCATGCAAGCCAGGAACAATACACCAAAAACCTGTAGGTTTTCACCCGTGCTCCCAAAATGTGTTTCTTGAATCTCCGGCGCCTTCCTGTTTGTTTTCGAGGCCGGCAGTCTGCTCACGCAAGGTTGTTGTTTATTCTTTGTGAGACCCCCTTTTTGGTTTCAAAGGGAAACCAACCGGAACCCAGCGACTATGGGGGGTTCGTTCCCCCGGTCTTGAGGCACCCCCCATGTTCGACGGATCCTCGGATGCCGAGATCCATCCGAGGCTCAGGCTACGAGGAGACCCAGGCGCAGGTCCTGAGCGAGGTCTACTGCATCTTGACTGCTGTTGGGTAAGATCTTTAGACGTTAACTTCTTGGGAAATAAAGGCGTTTTCCACTAACCCCCCAAACAAATTGAAATTTTCCACTAAACCCTCAAAAAGTGTTAAACTTTTTGCGCGGAGGTCATTACAGCCACCAAGGCATGAACTTCGAGCGCCTGAAGCAGTTGGTCCAGCGCCAGCCCGAGGAGACCAGGCGCGCAGCCCGCGAGCGTCCCAAGCGGCCGGCCGGCTACGGGGGGAGAAAATGCTGGAGGAGATGTGGGTATGGGTCAAAATTAATCCGCCAGGGGACCGCCACTTGCCAGGGTTCCCTTTTCGGTACCTATTTTTGACCCGGGAATGTACCTGGAGTCTCCTTCTGACCCTTCAAAAATGGTTGGTCATTGCCCCAAATAAGGGGGTCGTGGACAATTTTTTGAGGGGTCATGGAGACTCGCCTTTTCCGAGCCGTTCTGGTGGGTTCATTGTAAGCAGCGCCACTTTTGGGCTAAAGCGTTAACCGTAGGTGGTCGCTTGTCTTGACTCTTAATAAGTATCCACTTGGGCCACCATTTTGGCTCAAGTGGACCTTTTGATCTTTTGTCTTGTGATTTGAAATCTTTCTTTCCCCTATACTCTCAAAGCCATGTACGCCCCCGCCTACGCTGGTGCCGCGGTAGCAGAGGCCAAGGCTAAGGCAAAGGCCTCCATGGCAAAGTACCTGGCGAGCCTCGTGAAGAGGGAGGAAGAAGGATGGACCGTTTTGGCTGCTGAGGTCCCTCAGGCACCTGACGAGCGTTTCTTCTCCAGCGCAGATGAGCTGGAGCAGGCCCCCCTTATCCCGGCCAAGCGCAAGGCAGAGGATGAGCCGATGGAAGATGCAGCCCCTGGGGTGGCGCAGGTGCCGAAGGCCCTGACACGCCCCCCAGGGGCGTTCCTGGAGCTCCTGAACCCGCCGGAGGAGGACCCCCTCGGCTGCAGCCCGCTTGGAGGAGGCCCGCCTGGATGCCCGGGCAGACGCCAAGTGGCAGAGGCGCCGGGAGCTGATGGCGAAGGTCAAGGAGCAGGCGTCCTCGGAGGAGGATGAGAACCCCGCAGCCCCCCCGCCGGGGGGGAGCGTGTTCACCAAGGCCCTCAAGGTCTCGGAGGGCCTCTACCAGTTCAGCGACGACCAGATGGCGGGCGACTTCCCTTGCTTCGATGCGACCACGGCCACTAGGCTCCGCCGACTGCAGGCCAAGGACGTCCAGCGGCTCCTGCGAGGCTTTGAGGGCCCCCAACTCAAGCGGGGGGGCCTGGAGCGCGTTGTGGAGGCCTTCTACATCGCCAAGATGAAGTACGAGCATGAGGCCCGGCTCAGCACCCCGGGACAGCAGGTTGGCAAGCGCGCTGGCTTGGGGTACGGGGGCCTGGAGAACCGCCCCCTGGGCAAGGTGCCCACATCCTGGATCTGCCCCTGCTGCACCATGCCCTGGGTGAAGAAGGGCGCCACGAAGTGCATGGGGTGCGGCAAGAAGACGGAGCCCATTGACACGGCGACCAACTCGGCCACCCTGGAGATGGCGGGCACGCATTGGCAGTTGACGGTGGATGACCAGGGCAATGCGGTCTGGACGGCGGCCCGGTCCGCGGGTGCCGAAGGCCCTGACACGGACCGGGCCCGCGACCTCAAGCTCAGTGCCTCGGTGGACGTCAGCGAGCTGGCCACCGACCCGATGGCCTGCGAGAACCCGGACCAGGCCAGCTTCTCGGACTTCGTCCCCTCCTCGGTCCGGGCGGTGATCAGGAACTGCCCCATGGAGCTGGACGAGGAGTTTCTGACGGCCCCACCGGGGGAGAGGCCCCCATTGCCAGGCGACAAGGAAGAGGGCCAGGAATGCAGAGCCTTCCACCCGTCTGCGGTGAAGGCCTTCAAGATTCAGACCCGGCTCAACGCCACCACCATCGCCCAGGAGGAGGCCAAGAAGGCGGACCAGGTGGAAGCGGTGGAGCGCTCCGCGGCGGTCCTCCACGAACTTCAGGGGGGGCCATTGACGGAGGAGGTGATGGAGGCCTGCTCCTGAAGAACCTGGACTTGGACCTCTTCCGTGAGAAGCTGCTGGACAAGCTGGGTGCGGACTGGGGGAGACCCACACCGGAGCTCCTCCAGGCCCAGACCACTGCGGAGGAGGCGAAAGCGAAACACCAAGCCAGACAGGCGAAGAATGCTCGAGCCCATCGCGCCTCCCTTCAGTGCGTGGCCTAGTGAGGTCCGGGTCGCCATTGAGACTGGGGTCTTCGAGCCGACAACGGCATGGAGGGACTTCAGTATGGACGACCTCACATCCCTCACGGACTCCTACCTTGAGGCCAAGGCGGTCATCTCGCTGGGTAGGAATCCCTTCCCGGCGGCCCTCCTGTCAGATCTGACCTGACAGGGATCCCCATGCCAAAGGCGGGGGGCTCTGGTGCGGCGCGCCCAGGTGCCGAGGGCCCTGACAGGCCGCCCACCATCCCCCCAGCCTCGGGCTCTGGCGTGACGAGCTCAGGTGCCGAGGGCCCTGACAAGCCGTCCGCCACCCCGGTGGGCCTGGACACCAAGGACCCGGAGGTGCAGCTCTCGGTCCTGCGCTGGATGATGAGCAAACGGGTCGGAGAGGTCCGTATCTTTGCGGGCCGCTGGGTCCGACGACCGGGCCCGGTACACGTCCCGGATTGGGCGAAAAACCTCACCAAGGTGAATCCGGAGGCGTTGGAGAAGGGTACGCATCCCAGGAACCACCAGGTGGGTGGACTCCCCTGGGCCAGGTACTCCGTTGATGAGTTGCACCAGCAGGCGAAGGCGGGGGACCGACCCTACCCTGGGGACCTGCGATCCATCTTTTGGGCTGCCCCCCACGATCCGGATGAGGACTTCCACTGGACGCGCCAGATCTCGTCCTGGACACTCCCAGGCCTACTGGGGATGTTCGGGCACAGCTACACCCTGCGCCAGCTCTGGCGAGTCTGGGAGTCTCTGCCACTGCTGCATCGCCCTAAACACCGGCCCGAAAAACAAGGCCCAGAATCAGACCCGCCTGGAGGGCTGAGACCCTGAAGGAGGACGCGCGGTGCTTCCTGAAGGAGGAGGGCCTTCCGTTTCCGCAGACAGGACCGGAGTGGCGATTGGTCTACCGGGCCATGGGCAAGGTCCTCGCGGCCCGGGCCTTCCTCACGGACACCCCGGCGGAGGTGATGCAGCTCCCGGTCCAGGACGTGGCGGACTCCAAGGAGCAGATGATCCTGCGGGCGGTATGCGACGAGCGCATCTCGGTCCCGGTGGAGAGCCTCCAGCAGTTCCCAGAGGTGTACAAGGCCCTCATGGACCGCATTGGAGGCCCGGGGGCCCTGGCGGAGGTGAAGGTCAACTGGCGCTGCAACACGAAGCAGTGGTGGGTCGGCGCAGTCCCCGACTCAGTGGCCCCCTCCATCTACCGCAAGCTCGGCTACACCAACGACATGATCAAGCTGATGGGCCTGGACCCCTCCGCCCCTGGGTGCCGGACAGGTGCCGATGGCCCTGACATCCGCCCCAGGGGAGGCGAGGGCGATGAGGGGATCGTTTACCCCCCCATCACGGCGGACAACCCACGGCGTGGCGGGTAAGGACTACCAGAAGAAGAACTATCCGGTGGAGATGAAGCATGTCTTCTGGGCGCACATGGAGTGTGGCCTGGTCCTGAGCTCCGTCACCCCGTGGGAACTCATCCCGAAGACAAAAGGGGAGACCCGGGGGGGCTACATGTGCAAGTATTGTAAGGGGTACTGGCGTGCCGGGGGAGGGGGCACCCGCCTCCTCCAGATCCGGGCCGGCAAGGCCATCTTGCAGCTGGTGTTGGACGAGCCGCCGGAGGGCCTCTACAACCGCTGGGTGAAGGAGCGGCTGGAGTACTACCGCCGGGTGGAGCCCTCGGCCCCGTTGCGGGACGTCTCCATTGTGGACCAGAAGGTGCCCAGGTTCAGATTCAGCCAGACCACCCAGACAGGCCACGTCTCCAATGCCATCTGGGAGCTGATTCTGCGGAATCCGGAGGCTGCTGCTACGTATGCTCGGGCAACTTAAGGACTTATAAGTGGTTTATAAGTTTGATAAGTTAGTTATAAACTAGTTATAACTTGTCAACTTCAACATAACTTCGTAACTTGTCTATAACTTGAACACTTTGGCCTAGGTAAGTTACTGTGAACTTAGTAACTTCTAACTTAGTTAAGCACTTCATGCCTTGTGAAGTTACAAGAAGTTACGAAAACTTACGCGCAACTTAGGAAGTTATGGTTTACACTACATTTGTCGTCTTGGTTGCTGAATTGCATTTTGGACATGCAATTTGTTATGAAAACGCGCCAAAGCTCTTTGTCGTCAAGTGTTCTTTGGCCGCTTCTTGGCTCAACCCAAGCGGCGATTTTGAAATAGGGAGCCCAGGTTTGCAAAGTCGATGGCGTCGAAGTTACTCAAGCAGTTGAGTGCCTCGCAGAAGTTTTTGAAGGGTTTAACAACCCTTCCGAACTATGCATCTGTGCGTCAAAAGCAGCAAGATGCGGTCAGCAAAGCGCTGGCCTGCGCCACGTGCTTAGCCGTGGCTGAGGCAACCGCTTTCATGGAAGCACTCGAAGAAGGCCTCTGGGAGTCCACTTGGATGGAGGGCGTGAAGGTGCAAGTGTCTTCCATGGTGGAGCAGGATGGGGAAGGTTCGGCATCCCGCAAAGCCATGCAGGATTATCGCTGCCTGCCACGGTATCTCAGCCAAGAGCTGTGGGCAGTCTTGCTCGATGAGCAGCAAGAACGCGCGGCAGCTCTTGAGCGACTGACGCACCATTCTGCTAAGCTGGGCCTAAGGCATCCCACGGAGGGCACGCTGGCCATCATGCTTGCAACGGTGTGGTGTGTGGGCTCTCAGCAGCCATCTTCCAGTCAGATGTTTGAGCTGCTGACCCAGAATCGGCTTAAGATCAAGAAGCTGCTCGCCTCGCACCCGCAGCCTCCTAACTATTTGCAGGTGCTACCTGCGTTGGTTGAGGAGTTGCCCCGTGAGCTTCTCATTCTTGCGCTCCCGGAAGGAGCACCGGCCCCTTGCTCACGCATGGATGAGCTGTCGGGCAAGGCTGCGGCGTGGCCGCTGCGTAAAACTTCGCGCCTGACAGGGGACCAGGGGGACGGGAGCAGAGTGGCGGAAACGTCCGGTAGCACTGTCGCTGCTTTGGGCCAGTTCATGGCGGCGATGGCATCCGGCTTTCAGGGCGCCACGGCCAGGGCGCCCGCGCCAGTGCAGCCGCGCATCACCCTTTTGTCTCCGCCGGGGAGGACAAAAGAGCCTCTGGCTCTGCAGGACGGCCCGCTGTCTTCGCGACCCGCAGAAGAGGTGGAAAGCCAGCCGTTGCGTCCTGGGCAGCCGTCTTCGATAGGAGGTCAGCCCACGCAGGCCACGGCTGCACAGCTTGGCCCAGATGCCACGCAGGCGCACGCAAGTTCGAAAATGCCTGATCCTGCGTCAGTTTTGGATGGCATGCGACAAGACTTGCTGCAGGCCAGGCAGCAAGAACAGGCAGATCCCCCGGCACACAGGAACAAGGCTTCGAAAAAACCGGCGGCCAAAGCAAAGGCGCGCACCTTGGCGCTGAAGAGGCCTGCCGGGAGCTGCTCGGCACTGCGGCGCCCGGCCGCATCTCAAGCGGCCGTGGGGTCACAGAAGTGCCAAAGCTCCACGCCGCTCAAGCGACCTGCTCAGTCTGCCGCAAGCGAGCTCCACGCTCACAAAAAGCAGGCTCTACTCAAGGTAGCGCCAGCAAGTCTGGTAGCAAGGCATAGCAAAGGCTGCAGTGGCTGCCGCTACACGGCATACTGCACGCCAAGCTGTTGGCGAAAGCGGAGCGTTGAGGTCACATTTTGAGTTCAGATGCGCGCTGCGATTGCTTGTTGTGAACACTCGGGGGTGAGTGATTCCCATGTCCGTGAGTCGAAAATTGCACTGGCTTCGCATTGCTTTGGTGCTTTACGCGTGTGTCGTGTCGTGTCATGTAGACGCAACATGTTCTTCTGACAGGCTGCGCTATTGTGTTCTTCTCCCGCTGGCCGTTTGGCTTATAATTATGAGCACAGTCCTGCATGCCTTGCTTCGGAGGAGGAGGCGCGCTGTCGGGTGAGGGCTTTCTTTTGGGGTGTGAGACAAGGGTGTAGCCACATGCAAAAGTAAACCCCGACAAAAGGCCACACATAGGACGCAGAGGCATCATCAGGGCGCCTGAGTGGCATGCAGTCGCTGCCGGCCGCGTCGTGGCCCAGACCTGCGTGGTCTGTAACGCAGACCTGCGTAGTCTGTGGAGGCACCTGCGCGGTGCCGGAAACGCAGACCTGCGCGGTCTGCGGCGTCAGCCTGCCTGGCGCTCGCGGCCCAGACCTGCGTGGTCTGTGGAGGCACCTGCGGGGTGCGGTGCAGACCTGCGTGGTCTGCAGCATCGGCGGCGGGCTGCCGGAACGCAGACCTGCATGGTCTGCACGCGGACACCTGCGCACCTGCGGGGTGCCGGAGACGCAGACCTGCGTGGTCTGTGGACGCACCTGCGGGGACTGGGCGCACCTGCGGGGTGCCGGAGACGCAGACCTGCGTGGTCTGTGGGCGCACCTGCGGGGTGCCGGAGACGCAGACCTGCGTGGTCTGTGGGCGCACCTGCGGGGTGCCGGAGACGCAGACCTGCGTGGTCTGTGGATCCGTAGCCAGATGCGCGGGGCCATGGTACGAACTAAACAACCCCCCTCCCCTGCCCAAAGCACACAGCCTTATAGACTTCTTTGGAGCTCGTCAAGATAGTAATCTGAGGGAGTACTTTGCTTCGATTTTGAAGTCTTGGGTCTGTAGTCACGAGCGCAGCCTTGGGCAGGTCATGGCCGCCGACGAGGAAGCCAAAGCGACCTCAACTTCGTACTCGGAGACTGAGGAGTCTGGCCAAAACAAGCCACCAGTCTCCCCAACCAGTGACGCAGCGGACACACCCCCTGCGTCTGAGCCGGTGCGACCAAAGGAGCCAGCTGAGCCCCCAAAGACCTCAGCGTGCGTCACCCGTGGCAACGCCACCAAAGGGAAAGCTCCAGCTGGGGCGCCTGCAGGCCACTGCCAGTGGTGCTGGAGGAAGCTTGGCAAGGCGGCTGCAGCCCAGGACCAGCATACCTACAGCAATCTGCACTGCATCACCTGGCAAATGTACGAAAGCCAGAGCCCTCCCTGCCAGGACTGGCGAGCGGCGCAAAAGGCTGCCGAAAGGCTCAAAAGGAACCGGGACAACCAAATGTACCCTGAGCGCCAGAGCCAGCCTGCAGCGTCCGCCCACAAGGCGAAGCAGGAGGAGCCGGACTGCAGCCAGCCCAAGGTCAAGCGCGCTGCTAGCGCAACCACCACTCGGCGCAAGAAGAAGGACAAGTCCAAGCGCAAGAAGGACAGCAGCTCTCCTGGCAGCCCTTCGCCAGCGCCGAAAAAGAAGAAGGAGAAGAAGAAGAAGAAGCTGTCTTCTTCGGATTCGAGCGCTGAGCCGCGGCAGAAGAAGCGCAAGGGGTCCGGCTCACTGCAGGGCAAGATCATCATCAACATGTGATGGCCCCTGGCCTATGGCTGCGCTGCTGCTGTGGCGCGATCTGCATCGCTGCTCGCGAGCTGGCGGCGCGATCCGCGTGATCGCAGCTCGCAAGCTGGCGGCGCGATCTGTGCGATCGCTGATCGTGAGCATGGCAGATCTCCTCCCGCCGAGGAGAGGATTTTTAGACCCATGGCCAATGGCTTTGTACAGCTTGTCTACAGGCATAGGCCGGACACCAGACTCCATGCGTGGGCAAGACAAAAAAAGCGCGCTTCGACATGTTGGCTCGGGCAACTAAGAGAAGTCATTTCTTGTTTTTATTGTCCACACTTGAAGTGCGCACTCTGTTTGGCGGTGCGTGCTCTTGGCTCGGTTGCGCGTGCTGTTCGGCGTTGCGCGGCCGTCTGATTTCGCTGTACGCGGATTGTACGCGGAATGTACGCGGCTCCGACGATCCTTGGGGCCCAATGTACGCGGGAGGAAAGGATGGGCGGGCCGCGAATGTACGCGATGTACGCGGATGCGACAGTCACAGGGATCGTGGGTTGGCCTTGGCAAGAATTGCAGACTTTGTTTTTGTACGCGATGTACGCGGGCCACCGGCCAATGTACGCGGATGTACGCGGATTGTACGCGGCCGCTCGCTTCTCTGTGATTTGTTGCGATCTTGTGTGAGTTGCGTTCGCCTGCACCTTCCGCTATAGCTCACTGTGTTTTGCCCGGCGCTGTTCCGTATAGCTGTTTGGCACAGTAGGTGTAGCGGGGCCCCGTTTTGTTTTCTTAGCGCTTTTCGCGGCATGGCAGCTGTCAATGATGGCCACAAGGCGTGCACCTTCTGCCGCCGCGAGCTGCCAGCTAGCGAGCTGAAGGATCACGGCAGGCGCGTCCTTTGCCCCAGCTGCAACACGGTCGAAACCATGTTGCGGCGCAATCTGGACGGAAAGCCGGAGCACATGCCATCCGTTGATGACGCGGAGTCGGTCAAGTTCTTCGCGCACTTGGCGGAGCAGCGCCAAGCGTGCGGCGGTCGGCTGAATTGGACCACTGTTCGCGCTGGCCTGATCACTGCAATCAGCGACAAAATCATCGAGAGCCACACCACGGCAGTCGGAGGCGTGTTCAAGCCGAAGTCTGTGTGGGAAAGAAAAGGCTACACGACGCAGCAGATCGAAGAGTCCCCACACGAATGGGACCCTATCCTGGGAGACACGTACGCGGTGATGCTGAAGTCCGTGTGCCGACAGACAACCGTGCAGAACGTGACGAGCGCTGTGCTCGAACACGAAAAGCGAGCCACCGCCAAAAAGAACAAAAAGCCCAAGGGCGGAGCTCCTGCAGATGAAGAGGCCTTGGATCTCGATCTCCCTCTGCCCCCGAAGGCTGAGTGCAACAGCACGAAGTCTGTCACAGCGGAGCACAAGCGACAGGCGCAAGTGGCTAAAAAAGTCGCGAGCCAAAACACCAAAGCCGCAGCGCTGGCTGCGAAAGCCGTGAGCTGCCTCCACCCGGTTTGCGCCGCGCTGGAGAAGTCTTTGGCCTGCGTGGCCAAGCGTCCCTCGGACGCAAGTCGGTCTGGTCTTGAGCAAGCGTTGACCGACAGCAAGGCAAAGCTTACATGCTGGCTGGCTGCCTGCCGGGATCTTCTGGTACAGCACGAGCAGGAGAAGCCATCCCAGGAGCCACAGGCGCTCGCCTCGCTTCCCTTCACGGCCGATGATCTCAAGCCCGCTTTGGCTTGTGCGCGAGAGGTGCTCAAGTCTGTTAAAGTCAGTGCGCCGGCACGCAAGCGGGCGGCGCCCGAGCAGGGGGATGGCCCTGCAGACGTGTCGGCGCAGCCGAAGCGTCGCCGCGCAAAGTGAGGCGGGGCTTTTATAAAACGCATGTCGCAATAATTCAGCACGTTTGCTTTAGTCCTGCGTCTTGTGGCGTGACTGCGCCGATGCAGGTGTTGCCTGGATAGCGTGTTGTGTAGACGCGCGCCGGCGCCGCAAGACTTGCATTAGCCTGGGTATATAGAGAAAAGTCATCGCAGCTCTGGCAGCTTTGTGCCGCGCTTTTGGCGTTTCGGTAAGGGCCGCAGTCTGTGGTATAGCTCAGTCCCCTCAAGCAATAACCGCTGCAGAGGATGCCATTGGGTTTAGGGTCATGAAGCGAACGTGTCTGCATGTTGGGCTTGTCACACTACACTCAAAGCGAAGACCTATACATACAGCGTTTGCTTTTCGATTTTTTTGCTGTTTCTCAAAAGCTATGGCCAAAAGACCACGTGATCCTCGCAGCACCGCCAGTGCCGCAAGCCAGTTCCACACGCTGCGCCAGATTCCATCCATCGGCCCGGCTCGGTGTCGCCAGATCGTTGCGGTGCTGGACGCGGATGGGCGGGGCACACGCGTGCAGCAACGACGTGATGAGGTGCATGGCGAGGTGATGGAGCACCTTCAGGTCATGGACCTGCCGGCCAAGGATCCCGCATCCAAAGTCCAAGTCAGCTACATGTCTGTAGCCGGCGTGCTGCAGGCTAAGTGCAACGCTTGTCCACTGTTCCATGACTGCCTCCGCGCAATAGCCCAGCAAAGGGACAACCAGCTGACGCTGGTGGTGTACCTGGACGAATGCACGCCTGGGAATGTGCTCTCTCCCGACAATGCTCGGAAATCCAACCTTACGTACTGGACCATCCTCCAACTGCCGCATATTTACCTTGAGGACACTTGGCTCACCTTGTCCGTGAGCCGGACGTCAGAAATCAGTGCTTTGCGGCATGGCATGGTCACTCTCGCTGCGGCGCTACTGCGAGCTGTGCGGGCGGAGACAGTCAGCGGTGTCCCGGTGGAGCTTTCTGGCTCGGCGGAGCTCCTGTTTTTCGACCGCGTGCTTCTTCTCGCAGACCACGAAGGCCTGCGCGCTGCCACTGGCTGCAAAGGATCTTCGGGTATGAAGCCATGCCTGAAGTGTGCCAATGTTATGAACACTGGCTACGGCAACGTCCGATGGCACGTGACAGTGGCCGAGCCAGACATAACAAGCTTCGTGCCACAGACTCAAAACAGCCTCCGCGCTGCGATTGACCACCTGTCAACCATGCCTACGAAAACTTCCCTCGGCGAGGCCGAAAAGCTCCTGGGCTGGAAGCTGGAAGAAGCTTCTGCCTCTTTTCTTCTTGCTCCCGACATGCAAGAATGGTGCGAGCTAGATTCCTGCACGTTTGACGCAATGCACGCGCTTTGGTCCAACGGCATAGTGGGGCAAGAGCTGGGCTACTGGTACACAGCCCTGCGCCGCAAGGCTAACCTCAGCCTCACAGACATGCGGCGCTACGTAGAGCTAGGCTGGCATGGAGTCGGGCGGGCGCGGGGCATAAACCTCTTGAGTCTGTTCACAGTCCACCTTTGGAGGGAGGGGGCCGACTTTCGAGGAGATGCGGGCCAAGCGCTGTTTGTGCTTTCCATTTGTGTGCAGTTTAGCGAAGACATTGCCATTGGCCTCTGCGCAGACATGCGCCGGGAGCACTCCTCTCTTGAAGCGTTGCACCGCGTGTGCTTGTGCGTCCTCGAAACGAAGCGCGACACTGCCCATGGCTCTCATCTGGCTCGGCTGCAAGCTGAGCACATCAGAAGCTTTGCGGCTGTCTACGGCGCTGATAAGGTCCGGCCCAAGCTGCATTATTCCTTGCACTTGCAGCAGCAGTGCTGGAAGTGGGGTCGCTTGGTTGACTGCTTCACTTGTGAGAGAAAGCACCGCGCTTTCAAACGTGTCGCAAGAAGGCAACAAATGCTAGCACGCTTTTCCCAGCAGTGCTTGCTCGAGTTAGCAAGCGCTGAACTCCGCTCCAAGCAGCCAGCCAAGAGGCTTCTGTGGCGCCTGGACGGTCGGACGACTGAGAACGTGGACGTCGGCACTGCGCTGGGCGCCACTGCTCCAGCCACCCTGGCCCCGCGAGCTCTTGGCCCAGACACAATCTCAAGAGGGGATGTTTTGATCCCCTCCCCTGCGGAAGCCTTTGAAGTGCTCGGGGTAACCTCCGTGGACTCGCGCATCCTTCTGCTGATCCACGTCTTGGAACCAGCAGACCTTCATTTCAACACGACCCGGTCGGGACGATCGAAATGGACACGCGCGAGCACGCTTAGATTGCACGCTGTCCATATAGAAAGTGTAGCGTCAGCGCCTCGGGCCATGCACATGCGCGAAGAGCGCATTGGCAACACCACGCACATCTGGCTGCTCGAGTAGGAAAAACGGCCTCTGACACGCTGCCGGCTGAAGAAATTCGTGATCGAACCCACCATGGCTGAAGAAATTGGATGCAAAGCGCGCTATAAAAAACACGTAAAACACAAACGAACATGATAATGCGCAGAAGCTGAGCAAACAAGTTAAAAAAGTTAAGTAACTTATAAGTAACTTATAAGTTCCGCCTAACTTCCCTACAGCTAACTTTCATAAGTTCTCTATAACTAACTTATAAGTCCTTAAGTTGCCCGAGCATTCTAAGTGCGCTCAAGCGCATCGATGACATCGCGAAGGGGGCCGCGTGATGATGCGGGACAACGCCATCTTCCGGCACACCATCCAGGACCGCGGCCATCCGGAACGGATGCGCAGCGCACCCCGGGGGGGGGACAGCTGCCGAAGGCGCTGATATCCCCCCCCAGGGAACAGCGCAGGCCCAGACTTGCACCAGGCGAGGAAAATTGGCGCGGCTTGGGCTGATCCGCGGGTTCCCCTCTCTTGTTTGGTTTTCCCTTTTCGGGGCGGCTCCCTGGGTCCCCCTTTTTTTCCCCCGTTTCCTCCGTTTCGGGGTTGACTTTCCGGGGTTTTGGGGGGCCCCCTGTTGTTTGGTTGGGGTTTGCACCTAGGGACTAGGCCCCCGGCTCGAGTGGATCATGATGATGTGGAGGCCCCGCCTCCCTTCCCCGTTTGGGACGACCTTCCTAGGGGCGCCAACCGCGCTCCAGTTGATTTTGCATGACCTTGGATTTGCACCAGTGCAGTCGGACGGGGAAATCCTCGTGGCGTGCTGCCTGGAATGGGTCAAAAAGGACAAGGTCGCCAACCCGGATGCGGTGGTCTTTGACCCGCGGCCGTGGACACGGATCGTGGGGCTGGCACCTGACGGCAACCACGTCCTGGTGGCCTCGGACACCTACAACTTGATCCTCGCGAGGATACTCGGCTCCCAACCACAACCGCTGGAGGAGGCGGATTTGGAGCTCGCTACTAAGACCCTGCAACAACTTCTGTTTCGTGCGGCAGGCGCCAGGCAATCGCACACCTATTCTCCACTGGAAATGGAACAGGCCATCCGGGACCGCGAAGAGTGGATCCTTTCCGGATCGATTGAGGCCCCGGATGTCCTGGCAGTGGCCAACAAGTGGCGGCATTGGAAACCAGGGAAGATCAAAACCCAATTGCCGACATCTCAGAGAGCGTTGGAACAACACTTGAGGGCCAGGTGGTTGGAACGCCTCCTGGGATACTTCATCCCCTTCCGGCACCAGATCCCCTACATGCACCAGGTGATGGGGGCCAGGGAGCTGGAGGAGTTTGGCCACCTCTTTGGTGATGCCCGGTTCCGTACCATCCGGGCACACTGCTTGGCCTATGAGGGCATGCGCAAGATCGGCTTCCAGAACCTCCCCTGGACGGCCGGCGACGTCCGGCACCTCATGAACCAGGCGGTCACGTTGGAGGTCACCCCGGCGAAGCTCCAGAAGTGGTGGGGCACTTTAAAGTGGCTCTCCATTAAACTCGGCATGCTCAACGTTGACGAACACAAACAACTCCTGGAGAAGCGGAAAGCCATCCAGGAGACGCTGGTGGACACCCAGGTCAAGCCACAGCGCAAGGCGGTGGTTCCGACCCGGGCAATTGTTTGGGCCCTGGAACAAGGGGCAGAAGGGGCCCCGCCGGAGAACCGGGTCCCGGAGCTGACCAAAGCAGTGGACAGGTACATCATGGCGATGGCCAGGTTCAACCTGGCCTGCAGTGCGCGCTTCAACGACGTGCAGCACACCTCGCCGCAGACGGTCAAGTCCACGAGCAACACCCTGGAGCTGCTGGCCTGGCAAACGAAGACCACGTCGGCAGTGGCCATCAAACGGAACCCGGTCCCGCTCATCGCCCCATTGTTCTCCTTCTCGGGGGCCAGATGGTGGATCCCCTTGGAGCGGTGGTGGAAGAGATTCAGGGCCTCGGAGGAGTTCCGCGAGATGGACTACCTGATCCCCACGATCAACAAGGACAGGACGGGCTTCATCCCCCGCCCAGGAACCCCAGACAGGTCCCTGAGGTGGCTCAAAGACGCCTTGGGGAAGCAGGGCGCGCCAGTCAAGGACGTGGCTGAACTCTCATGGTACTCCTTCCGGGTCTTCATGCCGGATTTGGCATTCCAGGCGCACATACCGAGGGACCAGCGCCAGTACCTGGGAAACTGGTTCAAGGAGTCCACGGCGGATGTCTACACCCGGGAGAAGCGACACGTGGTGTGCTCCATCTGGGACCAGGTCCTCCAGAAGCTCCCGTCCATGCAACTCGAGGCAGGAAGGGCGGTCCGAGTCGACCTCGGACATGAGGACTGGGAGGACAAGGTGGAGTGCCCGGCCTCACCGAAGGCCTTGTTCAAGGAAGTCCCGGACACACCGCCCTCGAATGCCAGCTGGGATGTGATCCCCGCCAACAAGCCGGCCATCACCAAGATGGCTGCGGATGAGGTGCCCCCGCCTCGGGGTCCACTGACGGTGGTAGCCACCACGGCCCGAAAGGGTCCCACCAAAGCTTACAGCATGCACCTACTGGACACAGATGGAGTCACAGTGGGGTGCGGCTGGAGGCCGGGACCGCTCAAGATTTCGGAGCTGGCGGAGCAGGACTTCCATGCTGAGCCGGAGGTGTACCTGGGATGCACCAGATGTTTCCGGCATTTCACCTTCCCGAACACGTGGATGGCCGTGGAGCCCTACGCAGCACAGGACTCCGAGGCCTCCATCTCCCTCTCCTCGGACACCGACGAGAGCGTGGACACTCAGTCGGACAAGGAGGCGGTCGTCCTCCCGGAAATTGAGTGAGGGGTGGATAGCGCAGGTGCCGAGGGCCCTGACACGCTTCCCCCCATGCCTCAAGGCAAGGAGGCAGGGGGAGAGGGCGCAGGTGCCGAGGGCCCTGATACGCCCTCCCCGGCACCCCCTCAGGGGCCCAGCCCCGCGGCCAGCGGGGAGCGCAGGTGCCGAAGGCCCTGACACGCAACTCTGAAGGGGTTTGGAGGGGGGAGACACAGGTGCCGAGGGCCCTGAGATGTTCTCACCCCTATCCCAGGGCCAGTGCCCCGGGAACCAGGGGACACAGGTGCCGAGGGCCCTGACGGGGTCCGCACCGGGTGGACCGCAGCCGGACCGCTGGACGCACAGGTGCCGAGGGCCCTGAAATGCGACAGCGGGACCACACGGCATACGTGGAGGGAGGACCTCCCCAACGACCAGCTCGTCCGTTGGTATTGGCAGCTGATGCGATCCGTCCGTTGGGGATGGCATCAATTCTACTCCCATCAGCTGCTGAGGGGAGCTGCCCAGTGGAGCTGGGCAATCCTCCCATTTTGGCACTAATCCTTATGCGGCGTAAAGGATGCACCGTTTCGCGATTAAGGTACCAGTAGCACCAATGTGGTGCTTTGAAGAGTCTGGGCTAAAGCGTTAACCGTAGGTGGTCGCTTGTCTTGACTCTTAATAAGTATCCACTTGGGCCACCATTTTGGCTCAAGTGGACCTTTTGATCTTTTGTCTTGTGATTTGAAATCCCGCCCACCCACACCATGGCGGTGACACCAGATGAGTTGGTGGCACCACCACAGGAAGTTCCTGGAGTGTACACGGACGCAGTGGCTAAGCTCCACAAGACCGCCAGGAACCTCATGGTCCTCAAGGGCATCCCGTGGTTCATCCAAGCGACACTGTCGGATGAGGGCTTTGTCTCGATGGAGGACCTCGCGACCCGGTGGGACTCGCCCGACCGTGCAAGGGAGACGGCGCCGGGGGAGTTGGGCTTCGCCCCCAACAACCACCACTACACGGATGTGACCTCCCGGCTGATCGCGGCCCGCATGTTCCAGGTGGTTCACGCGGCTCAACGATCCATGGGAGTTGGGGCGCATGCAACAGCGGGACCCGGGCCACACACGCCCGGGGACACCGCCCCGAATCTCACGGTCTCGTGCGAACGGGGACAGCTGGAGAGGGTTTGGGAGGAGAAGACCAAGCTCACCAAACCCAAGCTGGCCCTTCAAGGAAGCGACCAGCTGGTGAAGCGCCAGTTCAAGCTCTGCGCAGGAGGCGAGATCGGTTTCATCCCCATGAAATACCTGGTAAGCGCACTCCCGGAGCCAGGAGAACGGCCATGGAAGACCACTAAGAAGAGCACGGTTGATGGCTGGGACCGGGAGGATGAGGTGGAAGAGCGGGGCGAGCCCAAAACTCGCCACCAGCTCGAGAGGATGCACGCGGTGTTCCGCAACACCCTCCTCATGTGCGTCCTCTCGTTCCCGCAGTTCGGCCAGTTCGACATCACCCGGGAGGACTTGGAGAGCTGGTACGAGTGGTTCTATGGTGAGGACATCGGGGGCCGTTTTCCCCCGCCAGAGGACCACGTCCTGGCAATTGCCGAACGCAACGCATGGCGAAAGATTCACGAGAAGATGCATGAGGGCAACACCCTCAAGGCGGCCATGCTGTCGGTCAGGCAGGACACATTGTTCTGGACACGTGAGGTCTATGAGAAGATCAAGACCTTTTCCAGGGGCCGCCCATCAACCAGGACATCCATGGACTACGCACCACCTCAGAAGGGCAAGAACAAGTCCAAGGGCAAGGGGAAGTCCAAGGGCAAGCCTGGGAACAAAGGGAAGGGTAAGACCCCCCACCTGAACAATCAGGCGTCCCGGGGCGGTAACAAGCAGGCAGCCACCGACCCGAAAGGGAACCAGTTCTGTAACAACTGGATGCGCGGGCGCTGCCCGGGCAACTGCGGCCGCACCCACAAGTGCAACCTCATCCTGGCAATGGGCCGCATCTGCCTGGGGGACCACCTCCCGCAGGACTGCCCGGGTTGACTAGGGGCGCTGACCCCTACCCCCCGGCCTCAGGTGCCGAGGGCCCTGATAAGGCCCGGGGGGGCGAGAAGGGGCGCAAACGCCCCAAGCAGGCACAGAAGCCCCCTCCTGCAGGTGCCGAGGGCCCTGACACAGGGGGGGGACAGGCCAGGTGGCGGCCATCCTCGGCGGAACAAGGATGGGGACGGCAGAACCAGCGTGCACAACGCCCTCGCCGTGATCAGAACAGCCACACAACCGGCACAACGGCGGCGCCTCAGTCCCGAGCCACAGGTGCCGAGGGCCCTGATATGGCGGGGACGGGACGGTTCCCCGCAGGTGCCGAGGGCCCTGACACGGGGGGCCGCACCCAGAAGGCCCGAGTGCCGGATGACTGGCAGCACACCGCAACGCCAAGGGACACTCCCAGGAAGCAGCCGATCCCACTTCCGGCGCCCAACATCATCAAGCAGGACCCGGTGGTTTTCCACAAGAGCTCGGTGGGGCTGAATGAAGGGGGCCAACGCCTTTCAGCTACCCCCCTGACAAGTCCAACGGAGCCGTCACCGGGATTGGACATCTTCCCGTGGATGGAGAACATCCCTGAGCGTCTGGTACAGCGGCTGAGATGGACACAGGGCACATCGCCCAAAGTTCCATCCAGTGGGCCCATCATTGTCCTGCTCTATGCAGGCAAGGAAGACCCAACTTCCTTGGACAGCTGTCTTCATGCCAACTACCCACACCTTTCCAGCATGGTGGTGGCGGTAGACATCCTACGGTCTGGACCAAAAGGGGACCACGATATGCTCCAACCCGAGCTGTATGGAGCTCTTTGCACGGCAGCAAAGCAGGGCCGAGTGGTCTTCATTGGAGGAGGACCCAACTGCAGGACATGGTCCATCCTGCGCCACATACCAAAACCGGGGGCTCCCACCCCGGTGCGAGGGCGCACTCCAGAGACACTTTGGGGCCTTCCACACCTGGACCAGGCCGCCCAGACTCAACTTGATGATGACAGCATCCTCATTCTGAGACAGATGTACATCACCAGCCTGGCAAGGGCCTCACGAGCGGCGGTTTCTCTGCCAGGGCCCAGGTCCTTCCTGGAACACCCGGAGGACCCAGTGGTGAGCAGCTCGCTGCCCAAAGCCAAGGAATGCTCATCCTTCTGGATCACAGAGGAGGGGCAGCTTTGGATGGAGGAGAACTCCTTGACAGCAATCTCCTTCGACCAGTGCCGCCTGGGCCAGCTGGTCAAGAAGGCCACTACGCTGGCCACGGATCTCCCGATCCAGGACTGGGATCAAATGCGGTGCACGCATCAGTCACATGTGGGCACCAACGAGTCCTCGACTCTTAGCAGATACCCTTGGGATATGATGGCAGGCCTGGCCAAAGCCATCGCTGTGTCACTCGCAGCGCCGGGGCACATCCGGATCCCCTCACAATTTCCGGGAAACCCCAAGGAACCACCTAAGGGGCGGGGGTCGGACCCCCCGGAAGGCCATTCCCCCCGGGGAAAACGGGGGCCCAGTCAAGGAGGCGGTCCCTCCTCATCACACCAGGGCTCAAAGCCCGGAGGCAAGAACGCCCCGAAGCCCCGCCTGCACGGGCAGTTCCACCCTGAGGCAGACACCGTAAGCCCTCGTGGAACAATGAACCCAGACTTCCCATCTCCCATGCCCCCGATGGCCGGAGATGCGGAACAACTGGGGAAGGAGGGACAGGGGGACCAGGTCCTGGACCGCCCCGAATGCCTGCCCGCTTTCAGGGTCCCACACCTCACTGACCGGGTGGCGATTGTCCAATTGGGTTTCCGCTCACGCCCCCTGAGGGATGGGGGGGGAAAACCTTCCCCAGGGAGGCTCAACCCCCCTTTTCGGAGAATTTCCCCATTGGCTACTTTGGGCGCCCTGATCATGACCCTTACCCGGCCCTGGATTGACAAGGTCCGAATGTCCCTGGCATCAGGTGCCACCACACACCCCTTCCAGGAAGCCGACCTCGAGGAGCTGCGGGCTATCCTAGGACCGAGGCACCTCCATGAACGATGCCCAGGACAACCCTTCCTCCTGGACTTAGTGTCGCACTTGGCATCCCTTTCAGGTGACCCTGATTGGGAGTTCCCCCTAACACTGAAAGAGGGGGTCCCCTTGGGAGTCTCGGACCCTACCTTGACCTCCCCGGGAGTTTGGCCCACTAAGGAGGAGCTTAAGGGAGAAGCCTGGCTGGGGGAAGATCCCCCCCCGCCAGTGGCTCATGATAACTACCCAACGGCTGAACTCTTTGCCAAGGAAATCGAATCAACCTTTTACGAGGAACGAGCCTTGGACATGGTGGACGGGCCCTTCACTCGCTCCGAGGCGGCAGAGAGGTGCCGCTGCAAACCGGAGGAACTTTGCCCGGGCCCCCTTGCAGGGATTGATGAGTCGGACAAGATCAGGACGATCTATGATGGCTCAAAAGGGGGAGCAAACGCACACATCCAGGCTCACACGGAGGAGAAGACCACCGCACCGATGGTTGGAGACTGCCTCCATGCCATCCACTGGCTCAGGACAGCGGCGGACCATCCTCATCTACTCCGAGCCCCATCCTCGGGCACTGATTAGGAACCTCGGGATGTTCACCAGCCGGTGCAGGGGCAGTCCCCAGGTGCCGAGGGCCCAGCACCAGCCTGCCCCCAGGTGCCGAGGGCCCTGATAGGGGCAGGCGGATGATGGAGACCTCCGGCGGCCGACGTCTCTCCCTCAGGGAAGGGCCACTCCCAGGTGCCGAGGGCCCTGATAGGAGGGCCCCATTCCCCCCAATTTTCCAGGCACAGAACGCCCTGGGGGGAGCAGGGGGGAACCCCTGACGTGGCAGCCGCCGACACAGGGGGAAACCTTCATCATCCTCAAGGTGGATGTCACCAAGGCCCACAGGCGCATAAAAGTGCTCCAGAAAGACTGGAAATACCAGGTGGCCTGCATCCAGAACCGGTGGTGGGTCAATAGAGTGGGCACGTACGGCATGGCCTCGGCACAACTGTACTGGGGAAGAAAGGCATCCTTGGTGCTCAGACTCTTGTACTACATCTTCCCTCAGGTGGACTGGCACTTAGTTTTTGTGGACGACTACTGCTGGGTCCTCAGATGCAGCAGGGCGGACTGGGACGCCACAGCCATCCTGGCCACTCTTCTGGCGCTGGGAGTCCCGCTTTCTTGGAAGAAGACGGCGCTCTCCCCGGTCAATACCTGGTTGGGATTCGTGGTGGACCCAATCACGCCCTGTGTGCTGCTGGCTCCAGTCAAGCACGTCATAATCCTGGCCACTCTCAAACGGCTGGCCCAGGGGGACATCTTTACCAGCAAGGAGGTGGAACAAGCCCTGGGCCGGATTCAATGGGCTACTTCGGCGTGTCCATTGACGAAACCTTTCCTCCAGCCCTTTTGGAGCTGGAAGAAGGCCTGCACCACTTCGGGCAGGCCACCGAAGCTGGTTCGTGCTCTGGCCATCCTTCTGGGGAAGCTCTTCAACCAGAGGTTCCCACTGGCATCTCCATTTGCTCCCACACTTCCATGGACGGGGGCATCTGATGCGGGAGCTGGCAAACAGGCGGACCATGCATGGGTTGGTGGTTGGTGCTCGGACGTGCCCAACCCCGACAAGTCCCGAGTGAAGTGGTTCCAACACAGAATCACACCGGAGGGCGAGCCGTGGGCCTTCACTACTGGGGACCCGCAGCGGGCGATAGCGGCCTTGGAGCTCTTCGGCCTCCTCCTTTTGGTGAGGGCTGTTCTGCTTTGTGCAGCCGGCTCGGCTTCTCACACTAGGATTCTGGTTGCTAGTGATAACCAGGGAAACGTTTTCTCCCTGCTTAACGATTCCACTCGCAGGATGCCCAATGCGGCCATCCTCATGGAAATTGTGTTAACACTGCATGACCACCAGGTCATGTTAGGACCGTCGCATGTGAAGCGCGACTTTAACACATGGGCGGATGAACTTACTCATCCGGACCCGCAATTTCCGACTGAGAACCGGGTCTTCCCCTCAGTCGAAAGCGAATTGATCAAGCTGATCTTCGCTACTTTCCTTCCTCACCCATGATGCCGGGAGGGCATCCGGTGAGGTGGGAGGATTCCTCCCTCGCTGTGGGAGTGGCATCAATTCTACTCCCATCAGCTGCTGAGGGGAGCTGCCCAGTGGAGCTGGGCAATCCTCCCATTTTGGCACTAATCCTTATGCGGCGTAAAGGATGCACCGTTTCGCGATTAAGGTACCAGTAGCACCAATGTGGTGCTTTGAAGAGTCTGTTCAACCTTTGAAGGTTACCATCTACGAGAAGGGACCCCCAAACAACCAACCCAACCACCAGCTCAGGGTTTATTACCAAAGAGAAGGAGAAGAAAACACAGCCCTTCCCTGCGTTTCTAGACTTTCGACTCACTTTTCTTCAGTTTCTCGACTTGATACTTTTTGGGTTCGGCTCATTTTGGCGCTCAGCCACAAATTTGGGTCTAATTTTTGGCCGATCTGAGGAACAGAGCAGCGAGTTGGCTTCAGTCGGCTTCCTTTCGCCGTTCCCGCGCCGGGGGAAATCTCAAACTTGGGGAACCTCGAGTTGGTGTCGATCCTGGTCGGTCGGTTTTCCGAACCAACGCCCCAAACTAAGAGCCCCGGGCGTTCGTTTCAATTGAACGGCTGGTTTGACCATGGGAATGGAATGCTAGGACAGACCTCACCATCAATGAATCAATGGTGAACATATTTTGGTCCTCAGTACTAAAATGGGATCGTCTCGAAATAGGGGCAGCCCCAAAATGGAGTTGTCTTCCGATTGGCTTCCCTTGCAACTCACCTCCAAAAGGATGGCCTCCAAAGATCAGCAAACCCAAATCCACGCTAAAATTGAACAAGGTGATCATGAGTTGCCCTTCGCCACATGAAAAGAATACCGAGCTTCAATAGAATCCAAAACACAGACTGATGCCCGCAAGAAGATCACACAGAGTTAGTAGGTCGTTGAAAACCCCAGCAATCCACATGCAATTCCCAGTCGGCTCGATTCTTTGCGAGTGACACAGATCTTCCCAAATTTTCCCTTGCCCCTCCCCCTCTCCCTCCCGTTTTGCACCCACAGCCACGTCTCATCGCCGCCTCGATGCGCCAGGGCCTTCTTGATGCGTTTGGTGGCCTTCCAACAGCGACTGGAGCGCAAGCGCCTTGGGCATGTCGGAGAACCATGGGGACTTTTTCGGCGGGTTTCGCGTGGGTTTGGACCTGGGGTCTCCGGATCTGACCCTTGAAAGATTGGGTCAATGACCAACCATGATTTGGGGTAATGACTCGTTTTTTTTTTGGGGTCATGGACGCACTTGTGAAGTTTGGACGTGCTGGCCAAGCCAGGAAACTGGGTGAGGGTTCAAGAACCAAGGCCTGGTCGTTTTGTGAAGAGAGAAGCCAGCAGGAGAAGGGAATGAACCAATGTCTGGTGAATAAGTGGCCCTAGTTGGGAGTGCAAACAAGTTACTCTGCAGATCAGCACGGAACCCCAAAACCCGTCATGTGTAGAGGAATCACCTTCTGGGTTTTCGGGTGACAGGCTTGGAATGTTTGTGGTCTCCAAGTGAGCAACCCTCCTTTCCCGTCTGCCCAACTCATCCCTAAAAGGGTACATGCTGGTCTCCCTTGCTCATATGTTGAGCTCCCCTACAGTATAGCTGATCCCAGGCTGCCCGAAGGCTTCCAGGGCAATTTGTGTTGCGAGCACCCAGAGTCCAGCCAGGGGTCAGATGCGCATTAATCTACCAGTTTAATCCAGACACTTAACGACTTTGTGGTCTGAGTTCATGTTTGCAACCGGTTTCTTGTAGTTGTTCTTGCCGTGGTGCCCAAGCCTTCACAGAAGCGCACGTTTGAGGCTTCGAGCTTGGGTTTGCTCCTCATGGGTATCTCAGATGTCACCTCGTGCATTCTGAGCACGCGGCGCAAATTCATTGGTGTTGTTCCTTTTGTTTCCCTTGCCATTCAGAAAGGGGACTTTTCAACATATTCACCCAAACGCTGCGTGCGAAATGTTCCCGAGAGCGAAGAAACGAAGTTCGAAATTCGGGGCCAGACAGATGGTGATTGAGCACAATGGGTACTTCCGCCAGCGTAGATGTCCTGGGGGGTGATCCCAACCCAACCTCATGCGGGGACCCCTAGTAAGATGGGTGATTCGAGGTTGGCAGGAGGCAAGAAGATAAGGCCAACTATGTTCAAGTACGACCTTAACCGGCTGGCTGGGGGGGGGGGAGAGGGTCTTTGGGAGACGGTTTGCAGGGGTGATGGGTTGGCCTGTGCCATTCGTTGACCCAACAGGCCCGGAACCTCGTGTTAAAACTGGGTGGCTTCTAGCAGATTCTGCGCTTTCCGAGAGTCCCAAGCATGATTCCCCTCCATGCCACTCCCCTGGAAACCCACCAACCACCCTACCCCCAACCACACCCCACCCTACCATCCCAGAGGCAAGGACTTTGCTGGTGGAGCCCGGCGAACGTGCTGCGCCGACACGAGCCCTTTGCAACTGGACCGCGTGGATCTTTGTATTTAGCCTTGAACTTGTTGGTTGAGCATGTGGTGTTTTCCAGGTAATCAACACGCAGTACCTCGAACTTTCTGGTTGAGCATATGGCGTTTTCCAGGTTATCCACACACAGCACCTTGAACTTGTTGGTGGCACAAGTGTCTTTTGCCGAGAGTCAACAACAAGTACCTTCGAACTTGTTGGTGGCAGGTAACAAAACGGTATATTGAACTTGATGTTCGAACATCTGGTGCTTCCAAGTAAGAAAAAAACAACACCTTGAATTTGTTGAGCATGTGGCGTTGTCCAGGGAATTGACAAACAGTACCGTGACTTTGTTGGTCGACCATGTGGAGTGTTCAGGTAATTGACACACAGTACCTTGAACTTGTTGGTTGAGCATGCGGCGTTTTGCTGGCAATCGGAGAACAGTACCTTGCACTTGGAACTTGTTGGCTGAACATGTGGCGTTGTCCAGGTCAAGTCTTTTGGTTGAACATGAGTGTGTTTTCCCCACCAACTAATCCAGTCAAGCTTTTTGCACCGTGAATTTCCAAGGCAAGTTGCCCTGACAGCTTCCTCCACGGTTGCGCGCAGCTCATGAGCAGCCGCTTCTGCCGCTCGGCTTTGCAAGCGGGCGCATGTGTTTCCCGGCGACCGCGGGAGTGAGGTCACTGGGGCCGAAAACACCCTGCGGGTATCATGTTAATTGTGAGGAGTGTGTGTGTGTGTGTTGTAGGCGTGTTCCTGCTAGCAGTATTATTGACTCAAGGTGGTCTCAAGTTCCCCAACATATTTGATCAGTTAAGCCCTTGTAGGTGCGGACGGGTCCGCCCGTCGGTTCGCTACAGGAGTTTAAGCAGACCTTGTTAGTGCCAGGCTGTGTTTTTGTGACTCAAGTGGCTCGGTAGAGCTGGAATGGTATTTTCCTGTGCCGTTGATTGTGCTGCTCCACTTGGTCACACACGAAAAATGAAAGCAGTAGTTGCTTGAGTGGACTGACTTGGGGAGAGAAGGACTCTCTTGTCGGATGTGTCCAAATAAGCAATCAGGTGGCAAAACTGTTGACGACCAGCGAAAGGCAGCACAGCAATGAATCATGAACCGGCAGCCTCCATTGAGTCACGTATGGCTTAGAGGTGTCGTGATTTCCGTGAAAAATGTCTTAGGCCTTAGGTGTCTATGCATTCCGGTATGAGGATCATGTTGTTTGAAATGGCATCCGTTTGGGCTGCTCCTTCGCGCAGTTCCGGAATGCACCAAGAATCCACGGTTGCATCTGAGCAACAGGAGCCGATCATAGCCCACTTAACAGGGCAGCATGAACGAATATTAACGACGTTCAATTGCTTGCAAATCCTCGTACAAACAGCATCTGGGGCAACCGATTTTCCATTTGGGCACTCTCCAAACCATTTCTGTGTTTTCGACGCGAACCACCTGCTGGTTATAATTCCTTCCCTTCAAGTCTAGAATAGTCCTAATTCTAATTGAGTCTCGGAGTTGAACAACTCTGGGATAATTTGTTGAGAGCTTTCTTGCTGACAGCATCCACTCATGGGCAGGCTTGGGGAAGTGGACATATTGTAGTTGGGTGAAACTAGATGGCACAAATCCAGCCCATTTGGTTTTCATCACCCCCCTTGTCGACCAGAAAAAGAAATGCCATCTCTTGTTTCACAGTGCGAAGCTGGCTCGCCAAATGGGTAGACCCCATGGTGAGGTGTTCTTTGTCCCCGTGCAGCGGGTTCCAGAAAAGCTTCCTTGTTGTTGTTCCACCTTTCAGGTCACCGGATTTTGGTACCTGGACCCTGAAACTACCCCTTTACATCACCCTATATCTTTGGGTTGCAGAGTCCCATGAAAGGTTTTTGAGGGTCCAGGTGCTGCTCCCTTTGGCCTTCCGTCTTGGCGTGGCTCAACTCAGGTCTGCCTGGCGAGGTGATTGTTGAGGAGGCGGACAAGGCAGCTCCGCTGATTTCATGAACGGACACCCATTTTAGATTGACCCATGGCCATATAAATTACGACTGTGTGTGTGTGTGTTTTCAGAGCATCCTTCTCGCTTGGCAAAAAAAAGGAAGCCACCAGGAAGCAGACTCTTGGAGGTCGCCCTTTGACACATACCCATATCCCTAGACCCTCAGAAATGTACGGAGAGTCCACATCATTCAGTTGAACACCTTCACATGGTTTATGGAACGTAATGTAAAATGAGGGGTCAAGTTTTAGCACGAGCTGACTGATTCGCGATTTGCATGATCTCACCCATGAAGATTCTCTTGCGACGGTTCCCATGTTACCTTGTTTCAATGAGTTTCAATCGGGAATGCCCTCGAAAGTGGACATAAATACCCACCTAAATCATGTCCACCCAAGGGTCCCCCAACTACACATCACACACGTTTAGGATGTTAGGTTCTATGCTCAGATCCTTTTCGGCTGTGATCCCTTGTTTTCACTCGATCCCAGATCCCTGGGGGAAACAAAACCATCCGGACAGAGAATGGAACTCCGCATAAATGCGCTGACCTTCAAAATCAAGACCAAACAGGGCAAAGCCAAAAGACGCGCGAAGGAAAGGTTCGCCCATGTTGACTGTGGCTCCTGCGGGGGGACCACTGTGCGTTCGCTGCTTTGGCGTCCCTGTAAGTATAATCTACCCCTGAGCCGTGACCTTGGCCCACCGCTGGAGCTTCCACCACGTGCGCATTTGTTGGGTTCATACTCTGCATTGTGCTATACACCATTGGCCTGAAGAAACACCCTATCTCACAGGCGAGTGCAGTTTGTGATGTTTATGGTACCTTGCCGCAGCTGGGTGCACCGCCCAAGATCCCCCACCTTCCATGAGGCCATTGTAGCAATTGGTTCTACCTGGTATGATGTCTTCCACTAGGGGTTTAATGGGATATACAGCCACCGTATAGCCACCATATGAGGGGTCGTCCCAATAATTGGGGGTAGTGGTTTGGGGGTGGTGGAACCCATCTTTAAGCCATTGTAGCTATACTGTCTTGTTTGGCAGCAGTCGATGAGTTTCGGGTGCCCGCTTCTCACATCTCCAGGAGCAACCTTACAGGCCAGGGTTTGTCTCTGGAAATTCTCAAACTGGGTGTTTCTCCATTTGGTTCCCCATACCCTGCAAAAACCAGGGGACTCCAGAAGTTTCTTAAGTAATTTTGACCCTGGCTCGGGCAAAACAGTTACTAAGTCATGACTCAAGTTATTTTCTAAAGTACCCCGGGGCCACAATGCCATTCCATCTTGTCAGGCCACACTGGTTTGGATTGGTAGTTCGGAGGCTTGAACCCCTTCTTGCAGCGGGTAAATGGGAAACCGCCCCTGAACATCCTTACCGCCAATGCAGACCACCAATAGAAGGAAGCTGAGACTTGCTTGCATTTGCCGAAGAATATCTCTTAGTTTTGCCCTTGTGGCCTTGAAGGGAGTATGTCACTAATGCACATCGTTCTATGTAGGGGGCAACAAAAAAACCGACTGCAGGCCTGGGATCATAGGTGTCCTTTTGGTTTGGTTAAACAAATCGAGGGCGGTTCCTGGTTTACCTCGTGGTTCAAGCATCTACCAAGGAAACCCATCAATTTTCCAAAAAGGACACCTATGCCTGGGATGCGTTTTGTTGGAAGGCAGCTGAAGAATATGTCTGATTTTTCCCTGTTGGCTTCAAAGGGAATCTATGACTATTGCACATCCTTCTATTGTTGTGCCTGGAGTCTCCATGACCCTTTAAAAATGGGTCCATGACCAACCTTCTTTTGGTTGTCGACCAACCATTTTCAGATTCGGAGACTCCAGGTGTTTTCGTAGGGGGCCAAAAAAAGAAGCGAAACGCGCATGGAGGCGGAAAACAACGGATGCGTAACGGACACGGAAGCGGACGGCAGGTGGAGCACGCCATGATCATCGAGACCGGGGTGGCGCGGGTGCACCAGCAGACGCGCGCCACGCTGAGGGGCTGCCCCGATCGCACCGGGGAGGTGCAGGACGCGGCCTGGAAAGCGGGCGGTTGGCTCGGGGGGGGGGGGGGCGGTCCCCAGCAAAAATTGTATGTTTTGCCTGGTTGGTGGAAAACAAAGGGACCCCTTGTTAAAAAGCAAAAAAGACCATAGGGACCCCAACAAAAACAAAGGGACCCCAAAACAAAGGGACCCCAAAAAGGGGAGCTAATTCTGGGGAAGAACAGTGCGTTGAATTCCAGGTCCCTGGCCGAAAACAGAGGGCAAAACAGCAACTTAAAAATGGTTTCCAAGCGATTTTTTTCTTTTGGGAATTTCTGAAAGTGGCGGTTCTTTTGAATGGAAACCGCCAGTAAATTGGAACTGTTGGTTTGGGGAAATCCAGTGACCGCTGGTAAAAGATTGCTTAAGCAGCTGTTATGTGTGAAATTGTACAGGACAGCGGAGTTCGTTGGCATAATTTGTTCAACCAGCCCCTGTTTAACAGGAGGGGGTCAAACGATAGTAGGGTTGGTTAAAACGGGTGTTGAATCTAGTGGGGTTGGGCAGCAGGGTGTTACGGGAAAGAGAAGGAGGTTGTGTAAACAGTGGTTACCATGGCTTGATGGGTTCAATCGGACGGTCGCACTGTATGAGCCTCTCCCGTTTCTTTTCTTCAAGGGAACCGCACAGGAGGCTGTGAACCCGCAACGCCAAGCCCCCGTCTCCCAACTCCCAAAAATGCTTCAAACTCCATGGCTTAAACAAGGGCTTGGTCTAGTCTGTCGATCCTTCCCTGTGTGAGGTTTAAACCACAGTGGTTCAACCTCCATCCAGCTATAACGACGTACCCTTGTGACGTTAGACATGATGAAGGTGTCGTTCCTTTCACAGGGGTCCCTTTCAGGTTGGTGAATTGATGATACCTGGAGTCTCCACGAGCCTTGAAAAGTGGGCTCATCTACCCAAAACCAAAACAAGGGTCACCCTATTTTTTTATAATGTTTCCCCCATATTAATCAACTAATAAGGGGGTGTCCCTGGGTTTAGTAGTGAATCATCACTGTTGGAGGGGAACCCCCCTCCGATTAACAAATTGGAGTTGATAAATATGGGTGCAACATTAGGGTCAGAAGGAGACTTCTGGCGATTTATGTCGAACAAATTGGGCTCCAGGACAGCTACCTGGTGGGCAGCATCAGCAACCTGGATGCGAGAAGTGAACTGGGGTTGATCGCAACTTCGGGGGTGAAACGCCATGATGTAGACGTCCATTTCTTGGGGATCTCTTCTTTCAGGTGTGGATTCCTGTTGAAGAATGTGGCAGATATGTGGAGAGAACCTGCCATGGTCGTGGATGATGGGGGGGGGTTGGGCAGCGTCATGCTTTAATACCAGGCTCCAACCAATATCCTTGGTCATTTGACATTGAATCCACTGGGTCATCCCTTGGGTTCGGGGTGCATTCGGAAGCTTTGGCTTCATATCCAGGAGTGGTGCCGTGAGAATGAATTGGAAATTGGCCCGTCTCCTGAAGGTTCCGCTTCCGTGGGAGTTTGGTGGCAGGTGGCTGTGGTGTCGCCCGTTTGCTTGTCGGCTTTCTGCCAAACGGCCCATCAGTTAGCAAAGATGCGCACTCGTAGCAAACATATGTGAAAAACTTGAGAGACTCAAGGGACTTTGGGACTTAGGAGGAGTCCGACTATAGCTGCTCTCCCCTTCAAATCGTATTGTATTTAGGGTAGACTGCATTTAACCCACTAACAGTTAAGCTTTTCGCAGGGGATCAGTTTGGACACCCAGCAATTCAGTCTGAGCCCGTTTCTTTCAATTTTCTGCACCCAAAGAACAGCCGCGCCTTGGGTGAGGTGGAGCCTACACCTTTGCGGGAATGACACGACGCCTGGCCACAATCAAGGCGTGATGGGCGCGCATATATGGCTGGCTGGTTGGAAGTATCCAAATTCGCCTACAAGGAGCGAGCTTCGGAGCAACCGGAAGTTTGGTCAGGATATGGTAGTATGGTTTATCAGAATTAAGGACCAATTCCTCCAGCTGCTTGGCTTCCTGTTGGATTCTCTCCAAAACCAAAGCCAGAGGAGACCCTATGTGAGAAGCTCCGTATCTGTTCGCTGAGAGTGAGTCGTGCCACTCTTTTGGAGCAGGTGTTGCCAGAGAGATTTGACCTTTTGGGGGCCAATGGCAGACTAAGCTATTGCCACATGAACCCCCGAGACATGATTGGGCGACCATGCAGAATGTCCTGCATGGTCTGTACTTCATAATGTTGACTCCATATTAGTCAACCCCAGTTAGCAAATATGGGGTGTTCTCCACATTTCAGCCAGGGACACCCCCTATCAATAATCTGGTCGGTTGAGTTTTCTATGGGGTCAACATAAAAGCCAGGCTGTGACGCTGTGCAAGATTGTGGAGATCCCCATCAGCGGTATGATGACACTGCAACTTGGTATGTTTAGATGGCAGATTTAGATGTATGCTGTACCTGTGTACATTCATCTAAGGGCCGAAGTCATTTGAATGGGGTTGTGGCGTGTGGGGGACTGTGAACCCCAATTTTCTCATAGGCATAGAGCATAGAGTCTCCTTTCGATTGAGGTGAGGCACCGGACTACGTGTCAGTGGCACCCTATCGGTCTCACATGTATCGTCACACCCTGGGCGCAGCTGTTCGGGGAACTAGAAGGGGCAGAGTTGCGGCCATGCCAACATTCGGAAGCGGGTTGGTGGCTGCTCGATTGCTGAGGATGTACCTTTTGAGGCTACCCTTTTGCAGGTTTGTAAGGGAACCCAACATTCTAGTTGAAGCCTCCCCATTCTTTCCAGTCCTTCTTTCAGCAATCAAAAGCTCAGGGGAAACAGATCCGGTTTTTGAAAAGAACCATGGTTGAAAAGAATGGAAAAGGACTCAACCCCTAGAAACATGCAAAACAGCACCCCGGTTGGGTGTACAGGTCCAGGTTTGTAAGGGAACCCAACATGCGAAACACCCCCCCCTCTAGTTTGTGGGTCGTGTTTTCTGATCCCAGGCTGGATCAGAACTGGGAGGCCAAGGAGAAGTTCCGGGAGATCGCGGAGCGGCGGTTCAAGGAGATGGCACCGGAGCCTTTGGAGGAGCATCCCTTCTTCAAGAGTTTCTTCGGCTGGAAGAAAAAGAATCGCGCCGCCCCTGGCGCGCGCTTTGGGGGATGGCCCCCCTTCGGCCGGAGGAGGAGGACAATTCGGGCCGCCCCTTCCTTTTTGGGGGTCGTCGAGGTCGCCCCTTCCTTTTTGCCTGGATGTTGTTTCTTCTGCCAGGGGGTCCTGTCGTTGAAGAGGTGTTTCTTCTGAAGTTGAAACCTCAGCCTCGGCTCTCGATGTGTTGTGTAGTTTTTCAAAGACGACGGACGGGGACACACAAAAAGGAAAGGTTCTTCAAAGCTCAAAATAGTGCTCTCAAAATGACGGGCTTCTGTTGGTTTCATCAAGGTACTGTTGCCGGGGGGTGATCATTTGCCTGTGCCATGTTTGTTTCCTACGCATAGGGCGTTTTGGATTCCATGTTCAGAAAGGGTGCGTACTTGGGGCCTTTTGAGCCTTCCGACTTTGTGAAACTGAGTTTACGCTGGCGCCGTCTGGGTCCTCTTGGAGATTGCATTGGGTACTCTGACTGTTGGAGCAGCGTTTTTGTACACGCACACACAGAGTCTCCCATGTAGAAGAGTGTTGAGCAGGATCTCTCAAATGACCTCGTCACAGCAGTTGCGCATTTAAAAAACAAAAAATAAGCACAGAGGATTGCAGCCTAAAAGCCTGCGTGTACCAGTTGTTGCCAAGAAAGCATAGGCAGAGTTAAACTATTTCTGCACAAATCGACCAACGTGGGCTTGAGTTCAAGGGTTGTACTCTGGCGATTGGAAAGTTATTGAAGCGAAGCATTGGCACCTTCTTTGTGTGTGGCCGGGCTTTCAGAACTTTGTCATTTGGGTGGCGCCAGTCCGACACCGATGGCATGTGCGTGTCGTGGGCCAAGGCTTTACCAAGTCCTTTCTCAACACGCTTCGCACCAAGTGCAATGCGCAAGTCTTCTTCACTGGGGAGACGATTCTGAAGCAGGGCGACTGTGCTGAAAGCGGCTCGGAGAGCAAGATTTGAGGGAGGAGCTCACTGGCAAGAATTTTCAGAGGGTGGACTAAGGAACGTCTCCTGAAAGACACAAACCCAACACTCAAAAAAACCCAGGTGCGTGTGAGTCGCATTGAACTCCGGGTTTGCTTGTTTTTCTTCAATGGAACATAAATGGAGCCAAGAGACGGGTGGACGTTGCCATCTTTCCCTCAGTTGGACTCACAAGAAACGGTTGCTATCGTGGGGCCAGAGAAATCCGAGCGCTGGACTATGTCAGGCGTAGGCCAACAGGTAGATCCATAGACTACCTAGAGAAAAGGGAGTTTGCCCCACAATTGTGGGGCAATAACCTATTTTTAAGAGCATAGGAGGGTCCAGGTATACTTGTTTTGGCAATCAACTCACCTGACTGGAGGTTGGAGGATCCTCACGTTTGTGATGACTCTGTGAATGACTCGATTGGCATAAGGCAAGAGACACAAACATGGTTTTGGTATGCAACACGGACCACGCTGCAATGGCGGGGCTTTGTTGGGGGCCCCTCTTTGCTGTTTGTCCCGCCTTTGAAAATTCAGATATTGGTAAGGCATCTGCTGTTGGATGCGCCGCAAAACAGCACATGCACCGGAACTGGGCCAGCGATGGCAATGGAAGCAACATGTGCCATTAACTTCGTGACTGTTGGTCCTGTCCTGTTTGACTTGGTCAAAAAAAGTCCAGCTCGACACCTTTCAGCCATGCCAAGCACCTGTTTAGGATGGCTCCAGAGAATAGCCGCTGAGTTTCAGGGCTTGCAGCAAAATAAGGCACGCTCTGGCATTGGTGTTTGAATGTGAGACATGATCCGCTGCCCTCACTCTTTCTTGGTTTCCGAGAATCAACAGGCATAGTATGTAGCATCATGCTTGTAGGGATTTTTGACTGGTAGGTGTTTTTTGTTTTTGGGAACCAACAAGACAGGGTGCCCTTTTCGTTTTTTCTACATGGGAATTCCACACTTCTGAATATATGGGCATGTGTCAAAATAGCGGGCAACCCCGCAAACTGTGGCTTTCTGTTTGGTTTCCCTGAAAACCAAGCGGCACATACACGGAGCCCATGGCGTTTCAAATGGGAAACGAAGCTCCACACCTCCAAACTGGGCTGACCACCGAATGAGGGAAGCTGACTTGGGGTTGACCATTTGTAGCGGGGAAACCATCGAATCCAAAAGTTGGACATGGTCACTCAACAGCTGGGAAGCTGACAATTCGGCGAGTTGATATCGGGGAAATCAAAGATACATCCTACCGTTTTGAGGGTCAAATGAGACAACCCCATGTTATCTTAAAAGAGGAGACACACCCCATGGGTGTGTCCTGTTGTAGGGGACCCCCCGCCGAAAAACAGACAAGGTGTGGTTTTCTTTTCGTTTCCCTTCACAACCACAAAAGAATGGGGTTATCTCCAAACGACTCCAAACATGCCTCCAAAACTGAGAGACAAACCCGATCTTCCTCAAATGAGACAAGACCCTGGCCGCGACCTCACATGAGAGACAAAGCTCCTGCCTTGCATTCCCTGAACCTTGGGATTCTTTCAAGGAAACCACCAGTTGGATTCCCTTCAAGGAAATCACCAGTTGGATGGGCAAAAGGGATTCCCTGAACCTTGGGATTCGCCTTATCGCCAGTCAGGCTTAATAAAGACCCACTCCAAAGTTGCTGACTTAGCGCCAAAACGAGTGTCAAAGGTCAAAGACCCCAGGTGCTCAACAACACCTCCCCCATTTTTCTGACTTTGAGATATCGCTTCAAAAGAGGGTCCATATTTTTGTTCAAGGACCCTAGACCCCAGTTGCCGCCAAAAAAGACATATCCCCAGCAGCTAAAACAAGACTGGCGCTTTTTGTTTTCAAAGACCCCAGCTGCAGCCAAAACCACAAAAAAGAGAGCAACTCGAGCAATGCGATTGCAGCCAACAAAAACATATCAGCAGCCAAGAAAATTAGAAAAACCGAGGCATGGTCATCATCAGCTCCGCCTCGGTGGTCACCATCTTCGTGGACGGCCGGAAGCTGAAGGAACTCTCCGGGGGTTGCACCCTGGGGGTGCCGGCGATCCTCTCGGCGAAACCGGGGAATCTTGGAGCGCTTGGAGCGCCAAAGAGGGGCGTTGGTTTGGGGTGGGCTTGGGGTGTTGGTTTGGTGGGTTTGGCTTGGTATGGCTTGTGGGTTGGTTTTCTTTTTTTTCTTTTTTATTTTCTCTTTTTTTGGTGAGCCTTGGCTGTTTTGGTTGGTTTGGTTTGCTTTGGTATGGTGTGGTTGGTTGGTTTGGTTTGATTTGGCTTGGTTTGGTGTGGTTGGTTTGGTTTGATTTAGTTTGGTATAGTGCGGTTGGTTTGAGGTTGTTTGGGTTTGCCTCTTCGTTTGGCAGAAGGGACCTGCTGATTGGTTTTACGGGCGGGTGCCCCCTTCGAATCACGCCCTTTGAGCCCTTTGGACAACATCTCATCCCCAGCTCGCAAGCCCCAAGGCTCCCTGGCTCAAGCAATACTAGGTCCCCGACTAGTGCCCTTGTATCCCTTTTGGGGGGAGGGTTCCCCTACTAAAGTAGAACACCAAAAACAAATGGGTACCCTCATTGTAACCTCTGGCAAAACTACGAGTAGTGTACCCCTGGCCAACCATCAGGAAACGCGGCTTGAGAATCCCCCCACCTTGCAGCCATCAGCAAGGGACCTTCGGCTCGGGTCCGGTTGGGCGACCCCTTTGTCTCAGGAAGCGCTTTGCCACCATCGTGGCCCAGGGCGCTTGCTCCGTGCAGACCCTCACGCGGAAGGAGCTGTTTGTTTGTCCGGGGTTGGCGTCAAAGGGAACCTAAGGGGAAACCACATGGCCATGGGTGAAAATCCAAATCGTACCCCCAGTGAACATCCCAATCCAAGCACTAAACTAGGTTTTAAAATGGGTGGTGAATTCACCTACCCCAAAATTGTACCATTGGTTTTGACCCACAGCCACATGAACCCGTGCCATTTTGGGCGTCGTTTTTTTTTTTTTTGTTTTTTCCACGCTAGGTGCTTGGCCCTGAAACCACCCAGAAAAATAGAAAGTGCTCAGAATGGACGTATGTTTGGTGCACATATTTCGAGCCACAATGTCGTTTGATGTGTGGTCGTGTTGGCTCGACTCTTAAGTCTTGCGGGTTGCCACAGAAGGGGAGCCTTTGACCTGACAAGATGGTTTCAAGTTTCAGAACTTCTGAAAAGCTTGGTTTCCTGCCAGGTTTTGACTCCATCTACAGTTCCCTCCTGTCCACTAACGCCATGGAACCCACCAGAGCGTCCATTTGAAAGAAACGTCTTCCAGGACCTCTCAGCCAGTTTCCATGGTAACGTGCACAGGAGAGCATTGGGAAGTCCAACAAATACCTTGGTCCTTGAAATGAAGCTGTCTACAGGATCTTCAACAAATTCCCATTGGATGCACCGTTTTCAAAAAAATCCTTTTTTGAGCTCATACATTATGATGTTCAAGAGAGATCACATGAACACATCTTAAAAGAGACATGATCTTTTTGGGAGGGGGAAGCGTCCATTGGGTACATGTCAAAGCACAGGAACCCCTAAGGTGGTCAGCTTCGCGGCAAACCTACTCTCTGAAAAGGGTATCCCCCATTCTTTGTGGAGGGGCTGTTTGTTGATTCAGCGCTGCCTGTATATCACCCCAGCAAACATGATGTTACAACCCAGCCCAAAAAAGGGACACACATCGTGTCTGAAAAAGACGCACCTATGCTCAGAGCGTCCAAGTAGCTTCTAAGGTACGTACTTCGACACCTTTTTACCCCGAAGCCATCAGGAGGTACCAAGGCACCCTCTGGGAAGGTTCAGCGCATGTTTTTTCGGGCAGAGGAGCCCTTCCGAGAACAAAAATCCAGGACTGGCGGGACGCGCTGAAGAGCCACGAGGAGCACAGGCACTGGATCCAGGACTTCACCCACGAGCAGCTGGAGGCGAGTGGTTGTGAGCCACTTGAATTCGACCCCTGAGTTCGCCCCCCTTGTTTTAATTTTGTGTTGTTTTTTTGGGATCCCTTGGTTTTCCACTAACCTGGAAAAACAGTCATTTTTTTGTTTTGTTTGGGTCCCTTGGTTTTCCACTAACCCGGAAAAACCGACATTTTTTTTATTTTTTTGGGGGTCCCTTGGTTTTCCACTAACCTGGAAAAACAGTCATTTTTTGCTTTTTGGAGTCCCTTGGTTTTCCACTAACCTGCAAAAACATGCCGTTTTTTTGTGTTTTCTTTTTGTTTTCTGGGGTAGACTTAGGATACATTTTACATTTTACCAGTGACTCAAATTGAAGCAAACAATACAATATACATTCTATAACTGGGCCTAAGTCTAATCATTTTTTCTTTTTTTGGGTCCCTTTGTTTTCCACCAACCAGGCAAAAGTATATAAGTTTTGCTGGGGTCCTAATTCCAGCCAAGTGTTGTGGCGACACGCATCGCGTGAGAGGGGCGGCTCGCGCCTGGGGTTTTGGTACCCCACCCAGAAAACATGGCTGAGCTGACTGGGAAACGGAGCCTTTCAGAACATGTCCAGACCAGCCGCGACGTCAGGTTTGTCAATTGGTAGGAAGAGAAGGGACTGTTTCTGTTTCCCGTTCTTTGCGGCGGGTCCTTGCCCTCCGGAAACAGATGCGGATCCGCATCCGCATCTCAGAGGCAAACAACAAGAACACATCGAAGGCAGAAACTGGTTGGTGGCTTCCCTTGAACTTTGTGCTGAACGTAGTTTCGTCAGCGGGTTTAGCTTGAATTGCCACAAGCCTTAACCACGTTTAGCCATTCTCCAGGGTAACGTCCACCATCTGTTGCTGCCTTTAGACCGGCGACTTGGTTTACCTTTGGAGCAGGACCTCTACGTTCAAGGGCGTGGGGTCAGACTTGGCAACATCACAACTGAATGGGGGTGACTTTGGTGAAATACTGCGGCCAGTTGCCTTGGTGTTGAGGGTGGGAAACGAACATCTCTGCAAGGTGTGGTTACGTAGCCCAAATGCGGCCTCGCGCTTCTGGCAACCAAATCAGGAAACCAGCATGTGATGCCCAAGGAAAACCAGCATAGGAGTCAATAGGGAAATCGGAATGAGGAGTCATTGCCTCTGAGAAAGTCGCAACCGCCTCGCCTTTCTTCCATTTGCTTAACCATTTGCTTAATGTTTTCTGTCCTTGTTGGTTTTAAAGGGAACCTGTCACTACTGGAAATATGGTTGTTGTTGTTTTTTTTTTCCCAGGGGGCGAAAAATGGAAGGTTTGGTGGCTTGGATGTGGAAGTGGTCCTTTTTTCAAGTTTGGTGGCTTGGATGTGGAAGTCACGCTTTCAACAGGAAAATCATCATTTTGGGCGGGGGTCCCCTAAGGCAAGACGTACCCATGTGGGGCCCCAAACCACCAATCCAAGCTAACATAGGCTAGCCCAAGTCTTGTCCCCCAGTGGATTCCCCCCTTTTGGTTTTCCCTATTTGTTTGAAGGGTTTCCCTATCAAACAAAGAACAGGGTGCGCAAGTTTGGCCCTTTCCGACTGCCTTGTTGGAAACGTGGTATTTTCCTGTAGCAAGCCTCGAGGTATGTCTCTCTTGGGAGAACCAAAGCATGGATTTGTGTTTGTCCCAACCAGTGAATTCCAAGAGACTTACTTGAGCTGCAAAGAGTTGTGGCTAAGACATCACCGGGAAGCAAGTTGAACGGGCACATGAGCCACGAAAAAAATATTTGGTCGACTTTCTTCGGTTCGTTACAGGCAGTTCCAATCATAAGCAGGTGCAGCCACCCTTTCGGGTGCGCGCATTTCATGGCTTCGTTTTATAGTCTCATGGGCGGAAGATAAGCTTGAGCCAAAAAGCAACTGTTCAACTTTTGGGAATACTGAGCGGGCAAGGAAAAAGCGGATCTTCTATTCCTAGGGGTTGCTTCCCAATTCACCCAGTGGAAGAGAAGGAAGATAATGGAATCCGGAAATACGACACCTGAATCCTACCCTCAAAAAGCGCGGGACACATCGCTCATTTTCAGGGCTAGTTTGAGGGTGGTCAGGGGGTTGGCGGTTCGAAGGTTCGGTTTGGTCAGGTGGCGAACAAGCAGGCGGTGGAGACAGACAGGAGGTACAAGTGGCGGAAGATCCAGGAGTGATGGATGGGCGAGAAAGTATGTTCAGCATCGCATCCCCCCTGGTCCCTTGCATTGCCACACTTAACTAAATGTCTGTTGCCCTGCGAGGTTTCCACAAACTCAACTTGTGCACGACATCGAGGTTTGGTAACCTAAGGGAATCCGGAAGGAGGCTATATATATATAGATATATTCAACAAGTGATCTAACCATGATTTAAGCAGGGATTGCCCCAACCCCGGTGATTGGCGAGGTCAAGGAAGCCCAGGCTCCCCACTTTTTGTGTGGCACGTCTCCGATGCTCATGTTGGGGTAACACGACCTGACTTGGAGGAATAGGTGTTTTTGGTGAGACTTCACATGATTTAGGCGGGGCATTTTCATGTGCCTGTTTTTTCCGGCTTCAGCAACTTCATCCCGACTCACTGATCCTTGTTCAGGTCTTTGCCTCTCTAACTTGTGGCTTCCCTTCAAATGGTAGTGGGGTGTTTTGCCTGCTTGGCAAACCCCTATACCACTTCTAAGCGTGGTTATAAGCCAATCACCAAGTAGGTTGAACATCCAAGTATTCCGCTTCTGGTTGCACGAAGCATAAGCACTGAGTTCACTCGTAGTGTTTATTTCACCAGGGTGTTCACAAGGAACCCATTCCTCCACTGCTTTGCAAGGGGCAAATGAGTTTATCATTGTGATGAGAGATAAACAAGCATGTCGCTAGGCTTGCAAGTGTTTACTTTGGCACCCATGCAAACAGTTCTGCGTACTTGTTGTGTCAACTCCTCAGTTTGTTTTGCGTGGAGGCATGTCCAAACGGTCTGCAAACCTCTCTTGAGATTTGAGATCCTTGATCCATGTCGGTGTGGGGCTGTTTGGATGTCCCAACGCACAGTTCATCCATGCCTGGGTGAAAGTAGATAAGTAGATGGCGCAATTCCCATGGGCAAGTAACGATACCTAAGCCAACCTGGGACATGGGAGAATGAATTCCGCCATCTACGTTCACCCCACTGTGAAAGGCCACCATGCGCCCAGGATCCAACCAGCTCTCCTATTGCCAAGCACCCCCCCAAAAAGGCCGCTCCCCCCCCAATCTCACACCTGGTGCCCATAGGCTATTGCACCTGGTGCCCATGGGCTGTCTGAGGTCTCTTGCCCAAGGTCTACAGGAAGAGATTCCAGGGCAGCTCAGTTCTTCAAAGCGAATCGACCTTTTGACCTTTTGGGGAAATCCCTGTTTGGTCTATTTTTAGTAGGGGTACCAAAAGGTGAGCCTTGTATTGATTGGTCCTTCGGGCAAGTGAGCTGCAGCTCAGGAGCGGGAATCTCAGGCCATCAAGGTGCACTGCAAGCGGAGGCCGGACTCAGCTCGCCACGCACACACCGCTGTGTCAGCATGCGCCATTTGAATTCCGCGTTTCGTTCGCACAGCGTTTGACCGAACCCACATATGATCGATTTCCGTGTTGGTTGTTGTTTGGGTCTGCCTTTTCTTATGCTAAACCAGGGGTTTTCCCTGGTGTCTCCAAACAGAATTCTGGGGGTGTTTGGGGTAGGTTAAATGTGAAGCAGAATCCGCACATTGTGATGCGGGCAAAGGTTTATCCCATGGCTAGGTCCCCCAGTAGTGCCCTTCTCCCCCCTTTTTTGGTTGGGAGGGTTCTTTTACGAAAATAGACCACAGAAAAAAAAGTACCAACTTATTCTAACCTCTCTACTGGAGGACCTGGATGGTCATCCTGGTTTGTTTGTGTCTCCCTGGCCTCAGTGAGACCAAGGCACGTGGGGGTGGCGCCGCCTCAGAAGCCAGCTCCGCACATCGAAGATGAGCTGGAGCGCTGGGAGTGTTTCAACGGCAAGGAGGCAAGTTGCTTCGTACACACCGCTACCTGGAGTCTCCTTCTGACCCTCTAAAAATGGGGCCATAACCCCATTATTTTGGGTAATGACACCATTTGTTTAAGGTCATGGAGACTCCAGGTACACCAGAGCACAAGAATGTTAATTGTTTACATAAAGTGCATGTCACGTTTACAGTTGCACATAAACAAGAGTCAGGCATCCCAAATTTTGTGCTTTGCTTTGGTTTGGGGATTCGCCCTGGTGCTAGAGGGTCCAATGAAAACCACCCAACCTCAGCTTCGAGGGAAGCTGAAGCCAGATAGGCCCCGGAGGGCTTCAGGGGGTTGATTCAGGGTCAACCTACCACTCGGGATGAAGAAACCGGTGGATTGAGGTGGGGGCGACCAACTTTTTGGTTGGGATTTTGGGTTACTAAGATGGGATTGTGAGGCTCTTAGCTGTGTGAAGCGGTCGGAGAATGGTCATGAGTTAGCCCCGTACAAAAGCAGTCAACTACCTGGACCCAACTACCCTTTCAGAAGGGACAACGCACCCTTTCATTGTGGGGCGATGTGGACAAATGTGGTTTGGGTCCAGTTTCTGTGATACCGTGGAAAGCCTTCTGAAGTCTTGGGAACAAAGTAGTAACAAGGGATGGGAACCTCACTTTGGTATCCCGGAAGGGTACCCTGCAACTCACAGCGTGCTACCCAAAAGTAGGTCCATTGCCCAACAGGAGTTTCCTCTACCCGGGTGCTGGGCTTGCAGAACCCGGGACCCGGTTGCCACAGCCCGAGTTGCTTTTGGGCCAAAATCCATCGATTGGAGCCTTGGGGTAGAGATGATGGCTTTGGGTGCACCACCACAACACCTGCTTTCATTTGCTGAAGAGTATATTTCGAAATTTGCCGTCGGGCATCTATCACCACCGGACATACTTTCTCGTTGTTTCCATGGGGCGAAAACGGAAATGGACGCCTGCCTGCAGTCTCCATGACCCTTTAAACATGGCTTGTCATTACTCAAGATAATGGGGTCATAGAGTCATAGGAGTCATAGACCCATTTTTAAAGGATCAGAAACCCATGTTTAAAGGATCAGAAGGAGACTCCAGGTGGCTGTGGGTCAAAACCATGGTACCATTTTGGGTATGTGAATTCACCACCCATTTTAGAACCTATTTTAGTGGTTGGATTGGGATGTTCACTTGGGCGTATGATTTGGATTTTGATCCATGGCCAGGTGGGTAGACGTGTCCGGCACAAAGGGCCGAGCAACAAAAAGTTGATGGCAGTCAGGCGGTGATGCCTCACCTACGACTGCCACAGCTTACATCGCTTTCGCTGCAAGCCGTCCGGGAAGAGGAGGACGAGGCACCAAGTTGGTTGAAAGGCGGTTCGAAGATGTTGCAAGAGTACTGGGTTTTGGAGATGTCCCTTTGGGTGACGTTTTAAATACCTGGAGTCTCCGGATCTGACCTTTTAAAAAGGGGTCCATGACCAACCATTATTTTGGTTAATGACAAACCATTTTTCAAGGGTCAGAAGGAGACTCCAGGTATACATTTAAAGAGCCACATAAAACTATGCGCCAATTGAATCCAAGTTTCCCTTTGGGTCGGGTGACCTTTGAAGGGGAATAGGGAGCCTATCATGTATGCAACTCAAGGGGACAATCAGTGCAGCAAGCTATGCCGATGTGTGTGCGTGTGTGGGTGCGTGCTTTGGGAGTGGTTTTGTTGTACACGTCTTGTGCAAATTGATTGTGTCCGCAAGATCCTCAATCTAAAGTCGGACGCCAAATGATTGTGTTCAAGAAACAGCTGGACCCCCAAAGGACCCCTTTTTTTCCTGCCCGTATGCCCTTTTTTATAGGTCAAAGGCAGAACAGAGGGGCCCTTTGAGTCCAGGTGGTTCAGCGATGCCGTAGCCTAGAAATTTCTGCGACAGGCCTCAAACGCCTCCCACTTGGGTTTCTGGGTGGGTGCTTTACTTTTAGGAAAACCGGCCCTTTTGAAAGTTGCCCTCAGAATCGAAAAAAGGCGCCGAACTCGAGTTAGTTCGTGAAGGGCCCTTAAAAGCAACCAATTATGAGGACCCCAAAGGCAGTCCGCAAGCTAAGTTAGTAGGGAGAGGGAGGTTATTCTTGAAAATGTGCACCGCGCCACACGTGCGGAAGCACGCGGAGGGCATCGTGGATGGGATTTCGATTGTGGAAGGTTTGTGGAAGCTTTGCGGTTTGGTATGAGCAGTTTTGTTTTTGTTTTTTCTGCGTGGAAATGCATAGAGAAAAGATTACAGTAGAAGCAGAAAGGTGTTGCTGCATACAAGACCGCAAGGCTTACTAGAAGAGCAGTTGCCAACAGCAAGCCAAGACCCAAACTGCTTGCGGATGTGTTGGAAGGTTTGGCGAAGGTTCGAGGAAGCTTCACGAAAGAAGAAAACCAAAAAAATGAAGGACAAACAAAAAGAAACAAACAAGAAAAAAGAAAACAAACAAACTACACAAAAGCTGGCCTGGTGTCGGCAGGCAAGTGTGGCACCGGTCGCCAATGGAGCCCAAGCCTACGCAGGCTGCACCAACACAGGCAGAACAAGACTTTCCTTATGTACCTGGAGTCTCCACGACCCTTTAAAAATGGTTGGTCATTACCCAAAATAATGGGGTCATGGACCCAGTTTTTTTAAAGGGTCATGGAGACTCCAGGTACTTAAACTGACTTTCCTTTCTGCGCCAATGCTCGCGCAAGCAACTCTTGCATGTGAAACATGCGCCGCGGAAGGTTTGCGGAAGCAAACGATGAACAACATTTGCCGCAGAACTCCGCAGAAGGGACCTCTTATGCCGCGGCCAGGATGCGGAAGGGTGTGCTGAAGCTTGAATAATGTCCAACGGGAAGAACAACCAATGCTCATTTGTAGTTCCATGTTCCCTCTGTCGAGGGTCGAAGTTGAGATCCAACAGCCCCCTTCTGACCGACGCGCAAGGTTTGGCAGTGTCAAATCTGCTCATCTCTGCCCAACACTTCAGGGGTTCCTGGAGTTTCGATGGCCCTTAAAAAATGGGTCCATGACCCCAGTATTTTGGGTAATGACTAAAGGGTCAAGGAGACTCCAGATTCTTGTTTTATCGAAGCTCTGCATTTCAGGTGCACGCGACCACTTTCGGCGTACCAGGTTCACAAAGGTCAACTCAAGGTGCCCGGCTTTTAAGCATGACTCCCACTGTTGCATTGGCCTTGCATTCATTGTTTTTTTTGAAAGGCACGCCCTTCGATCTCCCCTTTTTGCTTTCGTTTTGTTTTTTCCCCTTTTCAGTTTTCTCAAGTTGACATTTGGGTGGGATACTTCCTGCAGCCATACATTTGACCTTCTCCAAGGACCTGATGGAAACAAACATCACTTGGATCCCCCCGATTTGGTCACATACCCAGCTCATAACCCAAAAATGACGGCGACTGATTCATGGCATGTGCCATCCCACGTCTTCGCTTCCCTTCCCACGCTCCCATTCGCGCCCCAGCCTGCGCACGCTTGAAGCCACGCGCGCAGGCGCAGGAGGTGGTGCGTCTGCCGAGCTCGCGCCGCCACAGCGACGTGGGGAAGATCGCGAAGCGCTTGGACCGCGTGGAGCGACGCTCCGTGCTGGGGGAGCCGGGCAGCCTAGTGGCGCAGCGGTTACCCGAGCGGTTGGGGGATGTTGGGGGGGGGGGGGGGGGTATGTTGACCCCCGTCAACCCCAGTTTAATCATAGGGGGGTGGCCTCCAAAAGTGATACTTCCCCACTAAACCCTGGGACACCCCCCAAATTAATAGACTGGGGTTTGTTAATATGGGGTGAACATTCGCCTGTATCTTAGCCGATAGAGATATGGGTGGGTCAAAGCTAAACCACCAGGAATTGACTGCAGATTTCAGTCCATGGTTCCATTTGCCAGGGTAAGCCATTTTGGGTAACAATGATTCACCCACAGCCATATTGGCAATTGTTCTCATACTTGGACAGGTCCCCTTTTGAAGAAGCGAACTTCTTCCAGTAGTTGGATGATATCTCAACTTGAGCTGCCTACTAATTCTTAAGTGGTTGATCATTCAATGCAGTTTCAGGATAGGTTATAAGACTGGCATGAATGTCGGACTCTAAAACGGTCTACTTTGGCAACCAACTTCCTTTAGGGGAATTGGGGCTTGGCCAAACACATATTTTCCAACTTAAAGCCAGTTGCAGTACATCAGCTTTTGAGACATCTTTTGAGGCAAATGACTTTGCTCCTGGGCCCCGAGGCGGCAATATGGGCTTGCGGTGAATCAAAATCGGGTTGTGAATTCCCTTCAATCCCCAGCATTATCGAATGGTCGGAATGTAGACACTTAAAGTCTAGCAACCTCTTCCCAGTGTGGGGTCCTTTTTTTTCTGCCTTAGCCTTTATTATAGGTGTTTTGTGGGCGAAAACGGAAGTCGGGCCCGGACTGTGGGGAACCCAAGAACATGGGGAATGGTCCATGTAGACCCTCAAAGTCTACTCACTTCCTGACTTTCTGGACTTTGTCATGTTTGGTATGACTATGTTAGTGGCGAACAACAACAATCAGACTCTTTCCGGCCAATCCACTCTGGAAGTCAGGAAGTCGGATCTATAGAGAAGTGACAGTCTACTTCGCAACCTCGTGGCGTCGTTTTTTTTTTGGGTTTTGGTTCTGCTGCCATTGCCCCTCGCCCTCCGAGTCTGCCGGCGGACCTGCCGGGCTTCAGCGACTCCATCTGAAGAGGATTTTTCGGCAAGGAGATGCCCGGAGTGATGAGACTAGGCCCCCCAGCTAGGTGCCAACTTGTAAGGGTTTCTGTTTTGGGGAGGGTTCCCCTACTAAATTCAACTGCAGGAAAAAGGGTACCCTTATTCTAATCTCTCTAATAGACGACCTCCAGTTGTACCTGGCGTCTCCTTCTGACCCTTTGGGCATTTGGGGGTTTCGAGCCTTGATTTGGGGTAGATGACCCCAATTTTGGAGGGTCCAGGTAGAAGAAGCTGCTTTTTGGAAATAGACCCCAATACTTTTGGGGTCCATGTTTCTTTTGTTGGGGATATGTTTGCCTTGGTTGATTCGTTCCCCCTTGCCACGTGAAAGAGTGTTTGAATCTCACGTGAACTAGGCGAAAGCTTTGGACATTGCCTGTGCAAGGGCACCAAAACGCAGCTGTTGGACAATATTGTCTTGGGTGGGCCAAAACGTATGGGTTTTGCTGGCTGCTGGCTATCAGTTTGGGTAGGCCCCCCTAGCTTTCTGCTGCTGGTAGCCTTGTTGCGCTGGAAGGAGCGCATCCAGAATGACCATTGAAGCATTCAAATATCGCCAGCCCATTTTTAGGTACCTGGAGTCTCCTTCTGACCCGAATCAAAAATGGGTCCATGACCAACCATTATTTTGGGTAACCATTTTTTAAGGGTCATGGAGACTCCAGCTAGAATCTCACAGGGTTGCGGATAACCTCCGCAAAGGGGGCATTCTGTACCCCGAAGGGGAATTTGGCGGGTTCGGGCTGCTTGGGGGTTGGCTTGTTCCACATGTTTTCACATGTACTGTATAGTGCTGATCCTAAGAGCCTGAGAGCCGTTGGATTCCCGAAAGACGGGCTTGGAGAGAAATCAATCGCTTGGCATGTGTGGAATGGATGTGACAGGTGTATTGTTTTCGCGCAAGATCAATCCTGCTCAGGGTCCTGCTCCTTGTTCCCAAGATTGTGGGATTCCCCGTCTGGTCGTTTTGCGCGCTGTGTTGGTTCTGTTTGTGTAGCGGATGGACAAAGTCCATCGCACCAGTTGGGATTGGTGGTTTATCAACCAGTATTTGTAGGGTTTCATCTATCGCAAGGTGTTGCAGGATTTCGTGCACCCACTGAATTGTCAGATCATCGGGCGGAGTGGTTCGGTCGGCTTGGGCAAACAGCAGTCCCCAATGCCCAAGCGTAGCATTAGTTGACCGACCGTGGATTGACTATGACAAACAGGCCCGTCTCTGATTCCAGGTTTAATCATCGTGCTGACTTCAGCTGGGATTCTAAGATCGTGTAATCCATGCAGCGTGGTGTTGGCACGAAATCGCAAGGTCCCCAGGTCACAGCTTTGATTCTGTGGCCAGACGAGCAGCGAGATCTCGAGCTGCCTGATGTTGATGCCTTGGGCTGACGTCGAGCTAGCAAACACCAAAATCAGCCCTTCATACGCTTCTATTCTAGTGATGCGCTTGTATACCCAATGCCAGGCTAGTATGCTGGCTTGATCTTGCAACTACCCACCAGGTCCGTGTACTCTGACTAGGACTATGATCCCTTAGCGTTCCTTGAAGAACTCTACCATGGTGAAACAAGTTTCCTAGGACCCGGAGCACATACCAAAAGATGGCCAAGGTGTTGAGCGCTGCTTCACTCACTGGGAGTGTGCGCAAGTGCACCCAGCCGAGGCAATGATGTTTGGTTGGACTGCCAGGCGGGGCAAAGAGGTCCCATGGCATTTGGTGTTACCAGGGCTTATGACTGGGATGATGGAGTTCACTACTCAAACATGGCGTCGGATTGTTGGCTTGGTGGCTCCCAGCCATCCCTTAGCCTTTTAGTTTCTTGGTGTTTGGTGGTAGTTTCCATTCAACCCACTAAAAGTTCAACTTTCAGCGGGGGATCAGAAAGCGGGCAGCCCAGTTGAGTGTGGGAAAAGGGCCGTGTTTTTTTTGTTTTAACGGGGACCGACGAATCCGCCACCTTTAAAGGGAGCTGGCGGAACAAAAACAAAGCTTTTCTTCCAGAGGTGCAGGGATGGCTGTGGTGGTCAAAACCGTTTTGGGATCCCATTTCAGTAGGTGGATTCACCACCCATTTTAGAAACTATTCTAGTGGTTGGATTGAATCGGAGGTTCACCGGGGCTACGGCGTCTGAGTTCTTTGAAACCAGTGGAGCAAAAGCCAAGCGAGATGTTTACCTCTTTGTTCAAGTGGGGGGTACTAAAAAACGGGTATCACAAAAAAAGAAGCAAGCTGGAGTCTCCATGACCCCTAAAACATGGTTGGTCATTACCCAAAATAATGGGGTCCTGGACTCATTTTTAAAGGGTCATGGAGACTCTCAGGAACCAAAAAGAAAACAAAACAAATCCGCGCCCGTGTTCAAGTGGGTTCCAAACGTGGGCCTACCGCCTGTCAACGGCTCAGGATGCCTTTGGCCTGCTGCACGTCGCCCACTCCGAAGGCGGCTTGCAGGTCCCAGGAATTTGAATCGGCGATTGCTTGCTGCTCAGGGAATGAGGGCATGCACCTGGGGGATTCCCTTAACGGAAAACCGATGCACCTGGGGGAATTCCCTTTCTGGAAACCACCAGTTGGATGGTTTTTGTTGGGGTCATTCCAACTCATCCCCTGAGCAACAGCAAGATTGGAATCGGCTGGATCGAGTCAGCCGGAAGCGATTCGGCTCAAGATAATGCACCGGGTTCGCCAGCGGATTGGTACATCCAAGTTTCAGTTGCAATGTTTTTGTTTGTTTTTCTCGGGATGGAGTTAATGAATGATTATCACTTAGGTCCCGACCCCTTCGGATAACTATCTCAGTTGCTCAATAGCACCTTTGTTAGGCCCTTAATCGTTTTTGTTTTCTGGGTTCCGCACCAACTTGTGCACTCCAACCAGTTGCCCTTTTTAGGTTTCTGTTTGGGGCAGGCAACTGAGCTCGGGAAGCTACAGCTAACGCAGAACTCAGCTTAATGGGGGAGCAGTACACGTCGAGTTTGAACACCAACTGTGCCGTCACTTTTAGCATTCGGGTGCCTCCATATATCTTAAGTTTCCCAAACTGAAACCAAACGACGATGTTTCTGTTGGTGTTGATCTAGTTAACACCCAGCCACCCCATGGGACATTCTCAGCATGCTCATAGGTGCTACCTGGGAAACGATGCTACATCGAGAAAGTAGCGAGCTGCAGCTGGGATTTCGATGTTGGTTCCTCCGACCAGACTGTAGACACCAGCAACAGGATCACCATCAATGGAGCCCGGGTATATCTACCTGGAGTCTCCATGACCCTTAACAAATGGTTGGTCATTAGTCAACATAAGGGGGTCGTGAACCTATTGTTTAAAGGGTTTCTCTATCATTGAACTGCGTTGCGAGCACCCTGTTGCTGCTTACCAGACAAGATTGTTTAGCCAACCCATGTGGCGAACCCCTTCGCACTAGAAGTTATGTTCTCTTGAAGGAGACTAGAGCATTGCGTCAAGACCGGCTACGCTGCCGAGGCGGAGAAAATGGCTTGCTTGTGCAAAGACCAAGCCAGACTCGTTTTAATGATATCAGTGGCGCATGACTGTATAATGTGTTTGGCCCGGACATGACCCTTGCGTCCGCTCGAATTGATCCCTCACCGCCTGTGATCGCACCTTCCTGCCGGCTCAGAATTTCAATGCGTGCTCCATGAGATTGGCACAGCATCAGCTTTACGAGTTGCCGCGAGCATGAATGTGTGAGCTTCGAGCGCTTCTTGGGTTATGACTAGTTCCTCCATTTCTTTTTTTGGGATCCTCCACAAGTGACAGTTTCAATGGAAACTACCAGTAAGGAAAATCCAGTGACCCCTGTATGAGCTCGCAAAGGCTTTTTAGTCTGCAGACAGATTCCGCATGGAGCAGACCCTCAGCTCCATTGACAAACGAGCCGACCGAATGAGGGATTGGAAGGCCGTGGCAAGCTTACGAAGCCTTGGTAGCCTCATCCAGAGCTGGAACTGGGTGTCTTTTTTTTGAGGTGTCCGCTTCTTGGATGAAAGACTTAACGGGAGCCACCCCGACTTTTTTGGTGCTACCCACCTTCGGAGACAAGCCCAACTCGACTCCAGAGCTGCAGACGGCCTCAGTCAGCTGCTTGGCCTGTGCAAAGCTGCGGGTCCGTGCTCGCCGGAGGCCCAGTGAGCTGTTCTGGCGGATACTTTCAGAAAGTCACTTGGGTTTGGCTCAGAATTACGCAGGTTTTGATCGTTGTTTCCATCCAAGCAGCCGAAAATTTGGGTACCACAGTACCTCGCTCTTTGAGCCACAGCCTAGAGCAGCGTGATTTTTGCAAGGCGGGAACTGCACCTCCGCATTTTGCGGGGTTGGAATGATTGGGGGAGGCTCGCGGAGGCAACGCTTGCGTAGGTGTGCAAGTAGTCAGGCCCTGAGCCACCTGCTCATTTTGTGTTTTTGTTTTTTTGTTCGCTGCCTTAAACTTGATGTGCTGACTATGGAGAATTTCGGCTGAGTTTTGTTTTGGACCCCTTTAAGGAAGCCTGATTACATTCTGTGTTTGAAGATGTTGGGAAGATCCATTTGCTTGGTGGACAAAGGGTCTGAGCTATTCACCCACCGATGCAGCTTTCGGAATCTCTCCTCTCTTGAGTGGGTTGCTTCCTGAAATTCAACTTTTTGTGGTGTGAGGGTTCCCATGGTTCCCCTAAGAAAGGGTGCCAATTCTTTGTTCCCAGCTGGTTCCTACCCTGATCTTCCAACAAGCCACTGCCTTTGGCTCCTCAAACAAAGTCAAAACCAAGAGCAAAGTCTAGGCATCCTTGGGAACAAATCAAGGAAACTGGGCATCTGAGTGTGTACCAGAGTCTTTGGGAAGACTTCTGTCCTTGTCAGGTCAGGATGGTGCGCCATGCGCCCCTCACTTCAGGCGCGGGTGAGGGCATTGAAATCCACTCATTGCCTATTTGGGGAGTGTAAGGGAGCATAAAATCCAGGGAACCATATGGCAGAGTCTTTTTTTCGGGGGCACCCTCTTTTGTTTGCTTGTCAAGGGAAATCAAAAGGAAGCCAGCAATGTTGGGGGGTACCCTGACAACAGACGAGCCCATATTCGTCTGTAAGGTGCTTTTAACAGAACTAGAACTCTGTGAGGCACCAGGCTGCTTGGGATTTAAGATCCTTCCATGCCATGGAATCAGGGAACTTAGAAGGTCCCTGGCGAAGTAGGCCTTTCGGGACCTCTTGTCAGGCTTTATCTTTCGGGTGAAAGTTTACATGGCCGTGGGTCAACGCCCATTTTAGTCCATTTGAATGGGGATTGGGATGTTCACTGGGGGTACGGGCTTTTGACCCATGGCCACATGTACAGCCTTTCGGAACTACGGGGACCTATGCCCCAGTCTCAAAGTGAAGCTTGTCGCGTGAACTTCTGCCAGGTTCGTCCCAGACGAGCTGCCACGCGGGCGGCTTATGGTCATGTGTGGTTCTGCTTGATGTTGAGACAATTTGAGGCAAGTCAGTGTATGATTCTATGACTGGGCTGCCCAACTTAGGGCGAGCTCCAAAAGAGGAAACTTCGATTTGGGATACGTTCCTGAAGCCTTGAAGCCGGAGCCTTGAAGCCGGAAGGAACCCTCCACGGCCAACATGAATTCGTTAAGCTTGATGGGCAGAGTACTGATTTCGCAGACCACTGAGCCATCAGAAAACGGGTCATCAATGATGGTCATTTATTCATTTCAGCAGGAAAATTGGACACCCATAAGGATTCCTAAAGGGAATGATGTCCCCCCCCCCCCAACAGGGGGTTTGACCCTACCGATTTTCAGAGGGATGCTTTCGATTGCGAGCGATCGAGGCCTGTCACCAGGACCGAAGCGGCACCTTTAGTAATCGATCCTTGGCACATGATGGGACCCATCATTTAAGGAGTCACCATGAGTTGTCACCATGCCAAAGTGCTGTTTTACTCCCGTCATCCGAAGTTTAGCTATGTTTGTTCAAAGCGAACTGGCTGGCTTTTTCTGGCCACAGACCACAGCCATGCCTTTCCTGGAATCCCAGCCTTGTCAACTTGAGTGACTAGTGCTGTGATTCTCAGGTAGCCTCTTCCTTCCGTTCGATTTGAATCAATGTAAAGGTGCTTACCTGGAGTCTCCACGACCCGCAAAACCTGGGGGTCATCTACCAAAAGTCAGAGGCCATCAGTCATGACCCGTCAAAGGGTCAGAAGGTGACTCCAGGCAGTCCTCTGAGCAAATCTGGCACGCCACGGGGGGCCCGTTTCTCTCCCGGACTCCCTGCAGGAAGCAGCGGGTCTCGGCGCGCCAGCCCAGGCGCGGACAAGCTTGTCGGCTTCGAGGTGTAAAGAGGGCTCAAAGGCTGCCCGACTCCCACGTTCGTGCTTGCGCGCTTGCGTGCGCGCGTGCGTGCGTGCGTGCGTGCCTGCGTGGGTGTGTCTGTGTCTGTGTGGGCGGGCGGGCGGGCGGGCGGGCGGGCGGGCGGGCGGGCGGGCGGGCGGGCGGGGGTGTGTGTGTGTGTGTGTGTGTGTGTGTGTGTGTGTGTGTGTGTGTGTGTGTGTGTGTGTGTGTGTGTGTGTGTGTGTGTGTGTGTGTGTGTGTGTGTGTGTGTGTGTGTGTGTGTGTGTGTGTGTGTGTGTGTGTGTGTGTGTGTGTGTGTGTGTGTGTGTGTGTGTGTGTGTGTGTGTGTGTGTGTGTGTGTGTGTGTGTGTTTGTGTGCGTGTGTGGGTGGGTGGGTGTGTGGGTGGGTGTGTGGGTGTGTTTTTCTTACTCCCCGATGTACCCCGCCGGATTTTCTGGACTTCATACTTTTTGGGAAGACGAGCAAACACTTTTTTTTGTTTATCCGCGAAAGCGAGTTTGGAGGGCTACGCTTTTTGCGGCGGTGTTTTTTCAATGAAATTTGAAGAGAAAGCCGCCATGCTGGGTCCCCTGTTTTAGATCATCAATTCCAGCGATCCTTCTTTTTTCAATAATTATCAAACACGAAACAGTCCGCCCTTACGAGCGCCGCCTATGGGGCTATTTCAAGAGAAAGCCCAGACATAGCTGGTGTTGCCGCAGATTCAGCAGGAAACCCGCTCAAGAGAACCCACCATAGGATGAAGCACACACAGGGATCTTGAGCACTTCCAGAGACTGATTTGATTTGGACATGCTACCAGTGCTCCTTACGGGAACCCTCGGAACAAAAATAAGAAGGAGTTGTTTTCTTGAGCGTCTCTTCACAATCTTCCGGGGCATCTGAACCCTTAACCTTATAAAATATTATAAACATACCAAATCCTGTTGCCCTAAGGATCCTGATGGATTTTAGCTTACCAAAGGATCCTGATGGGTCTTGCCTTCGGCTCCCCCAAAAAAGACGCGCGTGTTTCGAGACCCCCGGATTTCAGCGGGCCCCCGGGGCTCGCGGGGTACGGGAAGTGGCTGTCGGCTTTTTTGGCCAGGCCGCGGGCTCCCTGTGAGAGGCCGACGAGCTGAGCCAGTCGCAGGGTTTGGTGAGCGCCAGCTTCCGGAGCTGAGCCTTGAAGCATGGGGTCATGACCCCATCTAGGTCCCTTGAGTAGCGCCCTTTTACCACTTTTTGGTTGGGAGGGTTTCCCGACCAAAATAGACTACAGGAAAAAGTTGGTACCCTTATTCTAAGCTCTACTGGAGGACCTCGCCATTTTTGCAGATGAAACATGGGGTCTACCAAAAATCAGGGGGTCATGACTCATGCCCCCATGTTTGCAGGGTGAGATGGAGGATCCAAGGCATGCTTTTTCTGTTAAAGGTGAAAGGGACACCACAAGGAACACCTTTCGGGTCCTGCCATTTTCAGAGACATGCCCATGAAGTTTAAGGAACGGGGCAATGGGGAGAAACACTCCTTCGCTTCATTTGAAGGCCGGTCCAGCAGCAAGCATGGCACACGAGTTGGCTTCTGCTTGAAGAACTGTGTGCTTTCCTTCAATACGTTCCTACCATCAGGTAAGCCTCACTTGGTGGTTTGGATTGGTGGGTCTGGCGATTTGAACCCTTGGTTCTTGTAGAGGTTATATGAATAGGAAAGCTGATTCCGTGCACATGCAGCCGCGCTTTGCAAAAGCGCAGGCCCGGTCGAAGCCAGGACCGGTACTTGACAGGGAAGGGTTTGGGGGATCAACCTGGGCAAGTAGTGACCCTTTCAAAGGGGAGGTGCGACCACTCCCATGATGCAGAGGTCATTTCTTAGGAACCCGCATGTTTGCTTCGGGAATGATTGTCGCACTGCTTTGGGTGAATCTTCCCAACATGATATCTTGCCAGCAGGTGTTGATCTCGTATTTGAGCCGGTCAATATGTTTTTCTGCACAGATTTTCAGGAGGGAGAAGGAGGATACCCTCGACTCAAGTGTTTCAATGATTCCTAGCGCAAGGACAATGCGTGAATGTAGTAGTCTTCGTCGGTCTCTTTCGAACTCTCGAACTGAAGGACCCATCTGAGTTTGTCTTTACATAGGGCAACAAAATGGGTGGCCCACTTCTAGTTTCCCTTTGGAAACCAACCAAAAAGGGTACCTGAACCCTCAAACTACCAACCAACAAAACCGTCAACCATCATTTGGGCTGCACTCGCCCATGTTTAAGTTTGGAATTTGAGGGTCCAGGTACCTGGAGTCTCCATGACCCTTAACAATTGGGTTATTACTCAAATACGGGGGTCATGCACCCTTTGTTTAAAGGGTCATGGAGACTCCAGGTACCCTCAGAAACTCGACGCAGCTTGTAGGGCTTCTTCCAGGGGTCGTGCCACTGGCCCCAGCTCGAAGGATGGCCTGGGCAGCCGATGGCCCGGAATCGCGTTGGGCCGACCACGTGGGGCAGCGAGGTGTGTTTTTCGAGCTCTGGGTCTTTGTGGCAATACGGGGGCCCAAAACCTGACGGCTTTTTGTATTCGCGGGGGCCCAAACCCTGAGTTTTTTTTTGTTTGAATTATTTTTGATGGGGCCCAAAGCCTGAGTGTGTGTGTGTGTGTTTTTTGAGATATGTTGTTTCTGAAATAGCCCGTCTGAAAAGTGCAGCCTCAACCAAAAGAACACAGAAGCAGAGATACACACATTGCACAGGCCACACACAGCACAACACAACCGACCACACCACACAACCCCACACCACACCACACCACACAACCCCACACCACACCACAGCCCACCACACCGCACCACACCACACCACACAACACAACAACACACAACAAAACACAACACAATACACACACACACAGACGCACACGCGCGCGCACTTGTCTTTGGTTCGCTCTTCAACCTTCATTTTTTTCGGGCAAATGACCATGTTCCCACTAAGCACACCGGTCAACTTTGCGCAAGGGGTGAAAGACCTATGCATGAAGGACTGCCCCGAATAGGCGTTTGGTGGCTGGTTGAAGAAACAGGAATGGGTTTGCTGTAGGAAACACTACGACTCAGACAGAAGAACAGCAGGAAGACAGAATCATAATACTGTGACAAAGCGATCACAGACAGCCGTTGGGCATTCTGTGCATTGGCGAGGCCTGATTTCCTGAATCTGCCTGGCAGTTCCTTAGAATCCTTGTCATACCTGCTGGCTACCGACATGGGACCTGTGCTTGCGGGATACTTGGTGGAGCTGGTGATCGGTGGAACTTGCCCAGATGAGTGTCAGTGTGGCACGGATGATGTTTGGTGAGCATTGTCCTTGTGTTAGACACTTGCCAAACAGAGCCTAGTGACTTAGTGGGCCGTTCTTTCCCTATGGCTTCTGGGTGTCAACATCAGAGCGATTTGTTGAATGATCGTTGTTTTGTTGCAATGCTTGTTGGTTGCTTGAGTTTGCTGAACACCCATTGAATCAAACCATATCAACAACTTGAATCATCCATCTACACATCTTTGAAGGACCCCCCCACAAAACAAAAACCACCCGGAAAGGATGGCTCAGCGAGGCGGCCTGGACAAGAATCCACATCCTGGCCTCCCGGGCGCCGGGGAACTGGAGCGGAAGACTGGTGCCGGTTTTCCCGTGCAGAACATGCCGTGCTTGTCAAGTGGTCCCCCGGCCCAGTAGTGCCAACGTTTTCCGTTTCTTTGTTTGGGGGAATTCTTCCCCTACTACAAAGAGAAAATATAAGAAAAGGGTAGCCTTATTCCAACCTCTCTACTGGAGGACCTAGTTGTCGTGTTTTGTTTTCTTCAGAAACCATGCTTTACATAATATTGGCAACGATTAGTTACATATCCATGGTGAATGCAGGGATAGTTGCAGTGACAGTTGTACTGCATATTTCTAGAATGTGCCTGTGCAGTCAAGTTGGCAAGAGATGGTTCCGCTGATTTCACTGCATGGTTCTTATCATTGTCAAGGGAATTTGATCAATTTTGTCCAAAGGGACGCCTGGGCAAAGACCCCTTCCAGTTGGAATGCGAGGCTTGAAGAAGGGAATCCTTTTAGAAGGGTCTGCTCACAGCCTTTGGCTTTACGAGCAAGGGACAATTGTTGCCAGGGCATGGTTTTGCCGCTTGAGGAGCTTCTGTTTTAAGTGGCCCCTAATTTTTTTTGATAGTAACGTGGTCGGATGTTATGCAGACCCAAGCCACGGGGTTCCAAACCACCAAGACGAGGATTCAACTGGGTCGGTTTTAAGAAGTGGGCCCAACCGGACGCTATGCACGCGAGGACCAGCATGTCCATGTTTGTGTCCGAGTGCTGAGCTCAGAGTGCGAGTTGTGACACGGGTGTGTCTTTGTTTTTCGTGACCCCCGCAAAAGTGATGGTTGGTTTCTTGCTAAGCCCGCAAACCTGGGTTCCCCCCAAACAAGCCGAGCCACCCATGTGTCGGACGCCGGGGAAGGTGTTTTTCTGCTTCCCCAAGTCAGGCCCGTTGAGGTCTTTGGAAACCGGACTTCCCTATGAAGCAACCCGCAGGGGTTCCCTCAAAACGACGAATCCTCAGGTGTGCTGCAATCCTGGTTTTTGGAGTCTGGTCATCAAGCTACGTAGGAGTTTGCATGGAAATCCAGGGTGGGAAATATGACCATTGCAACTGGACCACGCCACTGGTTTTGTTTGGGCCGTACTCAAGAGTAGCTTCTCCTCACAAATCAAATGCAACACCTGCAGAGTTGTGGGGGTCCCCCAAAAACCCGCCATGTTTGGGGGTCTGTTAAAAAAACAACAAAACACAACAACACCCAATTTGGACGATCATTCGGTTGGCCTTCTGCGGGAGGGTACCCCAACGAAACCTGACCTATTGGGACATCGCTGGGACAGGTCCGCCCCATGGCGACAGAGTCCGAGGGCCAGGCCAGTCTTAAGATGGCCAAACATGACATGCTAGATTCCCCAGTGCCGTGTTACCCCTTTTTTGGGGGGGAGGAGCTCCCTACTAAAATAGTCAACAGGAAAAGTAGGCACCCTTATTCTAGCCTCTGTGCAGGAGGACCAGCATGACATGGGCATGACATGGGGTTCATGGGTTTGTCCCGAAATAGGGGAACCCGACAACTTTGGCTTCCTTTCAAAAGCCATCCCAAAAGGGTAGCATGATAAAAAGACACCCCGTACGTGTGGGCCAGTCACAAAAGTCGACTTTGCCAGATTTGGAGGATTCCCGTAGTCAGGCAAGCTCCACGGCTTGATGTATCCTTCAAAAGTGTTTTGGGGAGGCGAAAATTAACACCTGGACCCGCCTTGAACATGTGAAATCCATATTGTAGGATGTCCCATTTGAATGGGTTTGAGTTGAGGCTCCACGCAGATTTATGCAACACATATGCTTGGTGGTTGTTGTCCTTAAGTTTCATGTCACTCGACTGGGACCCAGTTGAATGACGACCATTTCCCAAAATGATTGGTGGACACAACTTTACGGAGTTGCCTAGTTGGGTGACCAAATGGCTGAAAACACCTGATCCACCAGGTTGGTAAGCTGCATACACTTTTCAGAGATTGCTCAGTGTGACTCCTGTGAAGTCTTTGGGGGGGGGAGGTCCTCAACTTATAAAGGTTTGTAGGTTAGAATGTTTTTTGCCCAGATGTCTTGACTTCGGTAAAGGTTCGGTCTTGTTCCTGCGGCATGTGCCGGATATCTTCCCTCCCAACCATGACACCTGGCACGAATCTGGTGCCGGCCGCTTAAAGCTCCCTGCCATTGCTTCAGGCCCGGCCACTTCCCAAGCCATGTTCGCCCAGGGCAGGTGATGTAAAACTGGAGCTGAGAATGCCATGGAAAACCCTGGGTTGCCCAGTGGCGCCCCCTGTTTTTTCCGGGGAAGAGTTCCCCCGAAGAAATTCAACAACAAAAACAAGGATGCCTTTTTGGATTCCCATGGAAATCCACTGGGCATCTGAGTACCTGCATACCTGGAAGGTTCAGGGGTACCAGACCGACTCCCTTGACCTCCGGAGGTCGTCTTTTGCGACCTGGATGCGCCCGGGAGCATCCACCTCAAGCTCTGATCCTAGTCGGGTCGAGGGGTTTGCAACTCCATGGTTCAACCAGGTGGAGTTGTTCACCTGGGCTCCTCGGATCTGACGCCTCAAAAATTTGGGGCCATGACCCTTCTATTTTCTGTTTTGGTAGATGACCGACCATTTTTTTAAGGGCCAGATGTGGAGACTCCAGGTCTTCCTGCCAGATCTTTATCTAGTTTTCCCGAAATGGGTGGGTTCTCGGGACTCACGCGTGGTGCTCATTTCTCCAACCGGATCCAACCGGCGAACAGACGGATCGCTCCAGCCGTCGGTTCAGGCCCGAACGGACGGGGCCCGAGCCCTGGTGACTGCAGCGAATCTACTGGGGGCCCAGTACGCCTTTCGTCCGAAATGGCCATGGGTCATAACCTACGGCTTCATTTTTGGGGCGGATGAACACCCATGTACCACCTATTTTGTTCACCAGGGGTACAGGGTTTTGACCCACAGCCAAATACCAGGGGTGCCCATGGCGTCTTTTTTTCCATGTCCGCCTGGGCAAAGAGAAACAAGTCCCATGTCCGCCTTCGGACAGCGCTTCTTGTTGCTCTCTTTTTTGGGGGGTAGCTCTCGTGCTGTTGCTTGTTGCAGGATCCCGAGGTTTTGCAACAGCCCCTGCTTTAAACTTGCCGAACGGGGTGCTATGAATATTTCCAATCAATTAATTTCAGAATAATGCAGCTTACAGATATGGGGTTAGACTTGTTGCACAACTAGTTGTCGTTTGCTTGTTTTTTTTTGCCCGTTGTGATGTGTTCTTCTTATGTTTTCTGAACTGTTTTTGTATGGATGCTGGCATTGGCTTCCCAACAAGCCTTGTTTCTCCTCGCTCCTGTGTACGTCAGGAAGCAGGAGACCTTCATGTTTGACACAGTCCTTCCCAGTAGCGCTGGAAGCTCAGGGAGAGTTGAGCATCTGTTGTCCGGCAAAAAAGGGGAGGGCCTTCAAAATGTGTGTCTTTGCAACCCTAGGCGCCCCAACGTTCGGAACGAGCGTCTGCCCCCGCGGAAAGAGCAACCCTAGAACAGGAGGTTGCAACATAGGACACACCAAGCTGATGACTATTGCACCAAGGGTCGAAAATCATATCCTTGGATCGAGAAAGGGAACAACTCGGCTCTCATGCATAACCATGGCATCTACCATGTTTACCGGGAGCCTTGACCATGGGCCACGAAGCAATTTGATGTGCAGCGGCGTTGTGGGACTGAAGGCTTATATATATATATATATGTAGAGTATGTATGTGTATATGGGTGTGTCTTTTTCGGGGGACCCCCAGAATGGTGGTTTTCCTTTGGCTTCCCCTTGAAAACAGACCAGACAGGGGCATCCAAAAGGACAGACCCATACAGGTGAGAAAGCAAAAGGGGAGCCATGTTTTTGTTGAAGGGAAACCAAAGGAGAGCCGCCATTTTGGGGGGCCCAAGTCCGTTTGACTCAGCGATTTAAGGCGGGCCAGGCGGCGGTCTACAACCTGATCGGCACCTTGGCCAGAGGTTTCTTGGGGCGCCGAAAAGCACCTGGCTGCCGTCTTTTCTGAAGTTGGTACCTCTTTTTTGGAATGGCGTTAAAGGGAAACCAAAAGGAAACATGATTCCTTTTTGGGGGGTGCAACCTTCAAAAAGGCACACCCAACTGTTCTTTTTGAGACTACCAATGCGCATTTGTTTGGATTTTCCAACAAGGAAGCTGGGAAAGCCTCCTCACTTCTCCGGGTTCGCTTCCAGAACTAATTTTGGGTTGACTACACATGAAACATAATCTGAGCATATTATTTTTTCTGCGCACCCCAGATGTGGGCCAAGTGTTGAAGCTTGATTGGGACAATTGACACAAAGACGTTCCATGGAGGACGCTGGGACTTGTCCTCAAATGGAGCAGCTCTTAGCAGAGCCAATCCTCAACGTGTGCCCAATGGAGCGCTGCCAAACAGCTGAATCCGCTACTTTCGAAGGAACACACCCTGGGCTGTGCGTGCTTCAATCCGGCTCTCAGTTGTCGCAGGGCGGACAGGCAAAGTATATGCATTGGTTTGCTTGTCTTGTCTTGCGGGCGGCCTTTTTGCGGATCTTGTAGGGCCTGCCTCTCAAGGGTTGTATTCCCTGGAGGCTCCTCTAAGAGTATGTTCATATTTTGGGGTTAGACTGAACATGAAACAGAATCTATAAACTGATAATTATTAATTATTCTGGAAACGCCAGATGTGGACCACGGCACCTTCCGAAGTAACTACAACATGTGAGCTGACTCGAGCTTTCGAGGAAGTCCTGTCCTTCATCGCCTGATGAGTGGGCCTCCGCCTCAGGCCATTTTGCAATTGGAAGCTTGGAGTGAGTCAGCGGCAGCGACGTTTTTGTCGTGTTGTTTTGTTGTGGCTATCCCCAGGCACAATGGTGGCCCCAAAACTGGGTCACTGGAAACCGTGTACCAGAATTCAGCCCACATTGGAGCTTGTTGGATGTGTTTGGTGATATGTTGCAGATGCTCTAAGCTCTTTGTTGGCTTTTGCCAGGACTGCATTACCCAACGCTTCTGTGTGTGTGTGTGCCTGTGTGGATTTGTAAGTTGTAAGCATGTAAAGTATGTATAGATATTTCGCTTGAATGGATCAGTTTTCTCGGGGTTCTCACAATTTGGGGCCAATCTACTCAGGAAGTGAGGCTGTCGATCCCAAAAAAAAGCCACGCGCTCCACCCCTCAAACGAAGGTACCACGGCTGCATCCTTGCCTTCGGCCCCACCGGATGCGGCAAGAGCCACACCATCTTCGGCATGGAGGCACCTGGGTGTGTCGGGTCGAATGCATAGGACCTACCTGGAGTCTCCGGATCGGACCCTTTAAAAGTGGCAGGTCATAACTCATAACCCAAAATCATGGTTGGTCATGGACCCACTTTTTTAAGGGTCATGGAGACTCCAGGTGCATAGGAAACGGCGCCATGAGATTCGATCAAAGTGGACAAGATCCCCGCGTTGAACCCTAGGAGTACCCGCCCAAGTGCGGAAAATGCTCGCCTTGAGAGGATTGGATTCATTGTTCCTGGGATTCCTAGGTGTCATTTGGTGCAGCTCGATCTCAGTTCTATCAGAAACTTGTGGCTGCTGTGTTGCTGCCTCTTGTAACTATGGACTTAGTTAAGCAATTGCTCAAATATTGCCTTGTTCCATCAGGTTATGCAGTTATGCTCTGTTGTCCAGGACATTATTATGCTATGCTTCCAATTACAAGAGCAGACACAGTAGCTGCTCAAATGCAGATTCTGGCGTTCTTCCAGCGGCGGAAGCTGTCTGTCAGAATGGCCTCAGTCTTGGAGCATCCCATACGTGAGCCCCTCGGCATAATCGGGGTTGGACAAGTCGGAAGATTGGGTTGCTTCCCTTTAAGCAAGGTGACTTTGAGCATGGCAAATTCATAGGTTGCCAGTTTTCAAGGCACAGCCACTTTATTGCTCATCGGCAGCGTAATCCTGTCCGCCCGCCGAGGTCGTGAAGCCAACAGCACTGTCAGCAAACTCAGGGAACACGCACAACATGGGCATCTCATAATCGGTGGATCCCAGAATATGGTCGGTTTCCCTTTCAATTTCCTCTTCCAACTTGGATACAAGGAACGCAAGGAAGACGGTTCCCCCAACAAAAGGGAAAATGAATCCGTTTAATTACATTAAATCCACTTGGGTACGAGCCAAAACAGGGCGGCCAGGGATGTTCCCTTAAAGATCCCTTAAATCCGATCAAAACCACGGGCTCCCTGAGATCCTTGAAAAACCGGGGTCTTCCCATTTGGTTTTCTGACCCGAACCGAACAGTTCAACGACTTACCAATCCCTTCGTTCGTCCGAAACTGAGTCGTTTCCTTCGCAGATGGCTCGAAGTCCGGCATTCGGTTTTTGGGGTGAAGGGATCGGTCACTCACGGCACAGCCAAAACATCCAAGCATTCCCTCGGCACCTTCGCTTATGGGCCAAAAAGCGATCACTTGGTGCATCTTCAGAAGCTGCCCGGACCCTCAAACTGGACCCAGAAAAAGGACGATCACCCCATCATTTTGGGGCAATTTATCTCATCATGGGTGGAATTGGGAATTGAGGGTCCAGGTGGGTGGGTGTTTTTTTAGGGACGCCCTTTTGGTTGGGCCTTGCAGGGTAGGCAAAAGGAAAACCACGACCCGAAGTCTCCATGACCCCTTAAAAATGGATCCATGACCAACCATAATTTTGGGCAATGAACCCATTATTTTGGGTAATGACCCCATTTTGAAAGGGTCATGGAGACTCCAGGTACTTGAACCTCCCCCAAAAAAACACAGACCCAGGTGGACCCTTAGGGCATCTTCCCATTCGCAGTCTCGGGGCCTTCTGCCACGCATCGCGGAGAAGCTTTTGGAGGCCGAGGCGAAGCAAAGTCCGCGGTCGAACCCGGCGCAAAGGTGTGTTTGTGTCTGTGTGTCTTCCGTTCTCCCCTGTTGATGTGAAAGCGAAACTATTTTTTTTTTTGTTACCCCTGTTGGTTTTAAAGGTAATCGATGCATCACTACGAAGTTGTGTTTGTTTGTTTGTTTGTTTGTTTGTTTGTTTGTTTGTTTGTTTGTTTGTTTGTTTGTTGCTTGCTTGCTTGCTTGCTTGCTTGCTTGCTTGCTTGCTTGCTTGCTTGCTTGCTTGCTCGCTTGCTTGCTTGCTTGCTTGCTTGCTTGCACCTGCCTGCCTGCCTGCCTGCCTGCCTGCCTGCCTGCCTGCTTGTTTGCTTGCACCTGCCTGCTTGCTTGCACCTGCCTGCCTGCCTGCTTGCTTGCACCTGCCTGCTTGCTTGCACCTGCCTGCCTGCCTGCTTGCTTGCACCTGCCTGCTTGCTTGCACCTGCCTGCCTGCCTGCTTGCTTGCACCTGCCTGCCTGCCTGCCTGCCTGCCTGCCTGCCTGCCTTCCTGCCTGCTTGCTTGCTTGCTTGCTTGTTTTTGTTGTTGTTCCCAGGCGACTTGAGCAACTCAAGGGTGTGGTTTGTTTTGGATAAGGGAGCCTCGCAGTTTTTTGGGTACCCAGCTTAGGTTTTCCCATCGGACCAACCCCTATAGGGACCAAGAGGCCTTCTAAGGTCTTCGCCCCAGGGAGTCCAAGGACCGCTTTTGGGGCGTTTAAGGGGTTAATGTACCGTCTAAGAAGGCGCTCGGACCTTCCTTTTTTTCTCGGTGCGGGGGAAGGGGGTACCCTGTTTTTGGGCCGCTTTAAAGGGGAAGGCATAGAGGAAGCAACTCGATCTGTTGGGTTGCGACGCAGCGATTCCTATTTTGAGACACATGGTGATTTTGGATGGCCACTCATTGTGACTGTTGCCCGTGGTTTGAAGGAGATGTTACCGGCTTGCCAACAAGTTCTCAGAATTGAACTCAGCTAGCACTTTCGTCACTTCACTCACTTCAGATAAAAGAAAATCCTTTGGGATCTTTGGGAATGGTTTGCTAGTGTCGGTGAAAATCCTTTTCATCCCCCGTTCATCAACCAGAAGGTTTTTGACCTTGCTCTCATTTAGTTCGTTTGATTGATGCCGATGACTCCAAGTGTCTTGACATGACACGGTCATGGTGTTCTCTAAGAAGTCTTTTCACACGGGTGAAGTGTTTCCGTCTTGAAGCTAACCACGTTGTATGTTGGATCTAGCAGTTGCACAAGGATATGACCATGCAGCTGAGAAATGGGGGGCGGGGGGTTCGTCACGGCTCACTTTCCGTGATGCCAAGGGGTCCAGCTTGCCGTCGAATCGAGCTGGCCCTTTTCTGACGCATCGCAGAAACAAATTCCTCAGCAGAATCGGCTCAGCCCTGCGCACTGAAATTTGTTTGAGACGCCCCAGAGGTCGGAAGCCAGAAAATCGTGAAGCTGTCATACCTTGAGCTCTACAACGAGAAGGCAAGCTGTGCCGTGCCGAAAAACATAGGTGTGTGGTTCAGCTACCTCGGCACCCTGTACTTACAGCCAATGGCAATGTCCTAGACTGACAGCTTCCGCGATGATGCTGTTTCGTAAGTAGGTTCGAACCATGATTATAGGTGGGAGAACAGAGTTTGGCTTGTATCGATGCTTCACGTACTTACCGAATAGGTTGCACATCCAACACGTGGATCGAGGATTTCACAGCTGAAACCTGACCACTCGCAGTATGTTTGCATACACCCAGCGTAGCTCGCGGCCGAGAGGTCACCCTAGCGTTTGGAAGGCGTTTACCCGTCACGAACGTGATTTGGCTTCGCGTGTGGCTTTGTACCATGTTCAATGTGTTCGCACGTCAACCAACAACCACCAACCAGGCTGCAGACAGGAATATCTGAATCTGTTCCGTGCAGATTGTGGCAATCATGTTTGCAGAAGCCAAATGAAGGTTGCAAAAGTCGACTGGTGTATTGCGATGATGAAACCTTCAACACAATGTCACACGCTTGTCGTCCATTAAACTATTGTAATATGTTGAGATATAGGTTCATCCTGCTTGCTTTTTTGTGGTTTATGCCACTCTGCATCATGTACGCGGCAGAACGTGGGACAAGGTCAGGTGAGGTACCTCGTTAGCCAAGCTTTGCAATCATGGAAAAGTGACTATATGTCCAGCTGATGGATCTACCAGTCCATTCATAGAAACAGGATGCATAGGATACGGGCAACTTGAGTAAGCTGTTTAATATGAGAAAACGACAAGACTGCTGGCAGTCTACTAATGTCTGTTGTTGGTTTGAATGTTTGACATGCCCCCGCAATTTGTCCAAAGTTGCTCGTGGGGGCCTTGCCACAAGCGAAACTTCTTCATGTTCTGTAGGGGACCATTGCAAGTTATTCGAACACCTCATTTTTATTTGGCTGGTACATCGTGAATGGAGTGTGCATTTTTGGTGGGTGCCCTTTTTGAGGTAGTTTGAAAGGCACACCTAAAGGAACACGATGTTGGAGTCCCCTAAACTGACACAACCCTATTTGTCGTCGTGTAGTCTACTGGGGGTTGGTGGGTACGGTTTTTGTGAGGCGCAGTCACCTGCATTTCGATTTTGGTCAGGTGCGGGATCTGCTGCAGCCCGACATGCTAGAGCCTGGTAAGGCATGCCGAATAGCGGAGCTGACCGACTAGCTGGCTGACTGGCTGACTGACTGGCATATTTTTTCAATGAAGTGTATAGGTACGTGTCAGAATAGGCGGGAACCCTGGGTTCCAACTGGTATATTCCCGTTTGGTGTCCCTTGAAACCAAGCTGACAAGGGTACGCACTACAAGAACCAGTCTCTATTTGGTCAGTTTTTTGGGGTCAGCGATGCAGATGGGATGTCCTGTGCGCGTGCTTTGGACTCGACCAGAGCTTTGTAAGATGCCCTTCATAGTGGAGCCAATCAAGCACATGTTTTCTACATGTTTCTAGATGAAGAGGTTTCTGCCTGCCATCCGCCATAGGCTGCAAAGGCCCAGATAGCAAGTAGAGCGAGCGGTTTTTGACACAGCCCCCTGAGTTTCCTGGGCTACTTCGGCTGAGTTCCATGGACTTTGGCCCAGAAAAAGAACGGACTTGATTTATTAATTCCTGGTCATTTTTTTGGAAGGATTCGACTTCTGGTTGTGGTAGAGATGTTCTTCTTCCTGGTTTTTGTTTTCGTGGTAGAAGAGTGTTACTTGGTTTGGCCTGCTCGACGGGAGTTTTCCGCAGGTGAGTGCCTTGGAGGTGCGGGAGCATCCGAAGGCCATGGGAATGCCCAAGCATCCACAACGGATTCGGAAACCTGTTGTGGCAATTTGATTGGGATACCTGCAGTCTCCTTCTGACCCTTCAAAAATGGGTCTATGACCAGAGAATGAGCTCATTTTTTTAAGGGTCATGGAGACTCCAGGTAGCTGAAACCCTCTAAACAATGGTTGATAAACCGCCAATCCCAGCGGATGCCGGAATTCGTTCATCCACAGTACTAGTGAACACTGCGTTGAAGTTGACAATAGTCTTAGGTTGGCTTGATGGTTTCATTTGGCGGGCGGGGGTTTGAGCGGAGGACAGTTGTGCGAATTGTCAATTGTTACCTTGTGGCTTCAAAGATCGAAACATAGCAGTGCATGCCGCCTTTGGGATATAAATCCACTGGAGTGCCATGCAACGAGTGATGACACCAAACGGTCAAATGCATTGTCAACGACGGCCCACGACCTGTTTTCACGTGACGCTTCATCCAAGCTACTGTATATGATTGGGGATCGTGTAGCATACGTCCTTGCCACCGTTCCTGCAGGATCACACCTGTGATGTTGTTGCGACAGTATTTTAAACCTGATCGGACATGCTTGCATGCTTAAGACCGCTTTTGTTTGAGTGGGCTTTCTCCTTTTTCCTCAGCCTGTTATTCATTTCAAGTCTGTATTTTCCTTGGGTGTTGCATGGCTTTCTCTGATCACAGGTCGGCATTTTCGTGGACGGCCTCACGCGCAATGCAGTGTCTTCCGTGGTGCCCACGACATGTCATTGGCAGATCTAGACGCTTCAGCCAGGGGCAGTTAGAACAGTGCGAGTTTGTTTCGTCCATTTGATCCACGCAAGCTTGCCAAATGATTTCGTTCAATCTGACAGCTGTCTTGCCCAAGCAGATAGAGCTGGATTGCGTTTTGTGAGCTTAGTAACTTAGCCATGTCAGCGCCACCATTAGTCCTTGTGTCTTTTGAAAGGGCCCCCTGTGTTGTCTGGCTTTCAGAGCATACCTTAGGAAATCTGCCACTCTCTTTCTGACCCTGTTTAAGCATGGGGCCTACCAAGACTAAGGTGACGCCCAGTTGTAAAGAATGCAGACTCAAGTTATTTGGAGACAACCCATCTGGAATTTGAGCATGTGGACTTCGAGGCTTCCTTCTCACACGAGTTCGAGTTGAACCCTCAAGGGGCAGTCTGGCGCGTGCTTTCCAAAGCGAGGCTAAACCTACCAGAGTCCCGGGACCCCTACATGCAACAAAAGGCATGACGCGCCCGTTTTTTTGCCAAAGCCCATCTGCTGTGCCAACTTTGCTTAGCTTGACCTGAAGCTGAGCGATGGAAAGATGCACGCCGGACTACCCGCCAGGAGGATGTTCTTCTTTTGCTGGAGTTCGGGCACAAGATGAGAGTGTGGCACTTGGGATGCATGGGCATTTCTGTAGGGGGTCGGGGTGCTACAGCCATTTGCGAATTGCAGAACAGCTCATTCCAAGAACGTGGGACGAGGTGCTACAAATGACTACTGTAGGTCCCTTGAAGTGAGCATTTCAGGGATGCGGTTGAAACTACCTTTGGGGTGCCTTCGCGGACCTTGTCGGCCGCGTTCCAGGGTAGAGGTGAATTGGTGGGCATAACTCCGCCTCATTGCAACAGGCAATGCGAACAAGTCCAGGTCGCAAAAGATGCGCAAGTCCAGTGGCGGGAAAACCTGGTCCATTTTAGTTGATGCGGGGACTGGTACTGCCAAAAAGGAGTCTACAAGCGAAAACACCTCGCTACTATTCTACTGGCCTTTTAGGCCCCTGATTGTTTTCGAGCACATTGGTAGGAGCAAACCCAGCAATGACATAAAGCTGGCCGGGCAAATACTCGAGCACTGAATAGGGATGCCCAAAACAACCATCCTGAAGCCACGCTCATTTGCAGAATCTTGCAGCATCACGTTGACTTTCTTTTTGTTTCTGCTTGTTGATCAGAGTTCGTGTGACTCAGGTTCTGGGATCCACCCACTACGGACAGTCTTCGCGAGCCCATGCAATTGCTACCCTTTATGTGGAGCAGGCGCGGAAGCCGCCGGGGCTGATTTGATGGTTTTGTTTTCCCAGGCAGGTCGCAATTAGTGCCAACTTCGGATTCATCCAGAGTACCTATAGTGCGAAAAGTTTCCTGAAATATATGTGGTTCCTGCATAGTACGGTCCTCCGGATGAATCAAGACTTAACATTGCTTGCTTGTTCTGGATGGATGCACCGACAGGTACAAGTTGTGTTTGGACTGCGGCCTTGCGTTCACAATGTGTTGGCTTCTCGAAAGGGTTGCCACGGTTCTCGGCTTGTTGATTCTCACTGTTCTCACCGTGTGAAACTGCGGCTAGATTCGAAGGTCTCTGAAAGCCAGTCTTTGCTGTTGTGCAAACTAGCGAACCGGCAAACACCAGTTGGCGAAGCAAGGAATGATCAACATATGTCCCCTGGGTCCCTCTTGAACCACGTGCAGTTGGGAGAAAGGCACGGGGTACTCGCACATGTTTTCTCGACTGGTTCATGGTGTTCATATGAGGTACTGGCAATACTCTCGTGCTTGCGGGATGTAAGAGTCGCGCACATTGTGTTGGACAATCACGAATCCCGGTAAAACGATAAGGTGCAAAAAAAAACGATAAGGTTTTTGGGTGTTTCCGTGTTGTGTGTGCTGGAAAACGATAAGGTTTGGAGCATGGAATGCACGTATTGCTAGCATTTTGCTCAATCTTGTTTGCTCCCTTTCCGTCCTTCCTGTTCACAACCATGGCTTGGAGCATTGAGACCGGGGAGAGGCTTCCGAGTCACGACGCTGAAAACGATAACAAAACGATAACAAAAACGATAACAAAAACGATAACGCTTTTTGACAGAACCCATGCCCGTGAGGAGTTGCCCATTGAGAGGAACTTAGTCACTCTACCCTAGCTTTCCCTTTGATGTCTCCCGGCCATGGACAGCATACTTGTCTTTTACGTTGGAACATGTCTTGGACTCTACGTTGGAACACATTATTGCAGTTGATGAGCGCAGGCTAGCCAAACAAATTGAAGCAAGCAAACGCAAACGAAAAGCATGGAAGGAGCTTGCTGCTCGTGAGTCCGACGAAGAAAGCCCTTGAAGCCACCATGAGAGCTGATGGTCCAAAAATGCGCGAACCCCGGTAAAACGATGAGGTGCAAGAAAAAACGATAAGGTTGAACATACATCTAATGCGTAAAACGATAAACTTTGACGCAAAACCGATAAGAAAACACATGTGCAGCCCATTTCAATTGAGGTTTTGCCGCGGCCTCATATCAGGTTGGTCAGCGCATTTTGCCTTTGGATGGGGCTCGAGGAGACGTGTCGCGCTGGTTTGAATCAAATTGTGATAATTAGTTTGGTTGTCCACTGGTTGTTTCTGATAGAGTTTGCATTGTTAATACACCCCTGATTGATTGATAGGGGGCGTTCTTGCTCAGTAAGGGTTCATCACTTTTGGAGGAAACACCCCTAACAATAGGACAGATTTACCAATCCGTGGTCATGCGATCCCCCGCCCTCTCCGCCTTCAACAATCAACCTCCCACAGAAGACCAGCCACCAAATCATTGGCCAATTGAATGATGGAAAGTTTAACTCAGCACCACAAGTTGGGACGGATGAAACCCAAACATAAGCCATCAATTAACCCCAACGTGTTTTTTTTGGGGGGGATTTCGTCCACACCAAAATTCTGCACCAAGGTGCTGGATTCGGATGGTGCCAGCAGCGTGGCTTCCCTTCCGGGCCAACGCGTTCGCCGACATTCCCAGCTGCAGGCCGTGAAACGCGGCCTGGGCCTGGCGAGCGGCGTTGGAATTGTTGCGACACTTTCTGCGGATGGACAAAATCCATTTCGCACCACCTAAGAAGCATGCAAAGCCATTGTTCGGGAAATAACAATTCCTGAATTTCTTGGGTGGTGTAAAATTTCGTCCATCAACAGTATGAAGCTTGTTTTTGTTCATGGGGATCGCGTATCAAGAATCCCCAAACTTGGTTTGGGTTGGTGGTGGGATTTGAACCTCTGGTTCTTGTAGACAGTAAATGGGGCAAGAAACCCTGACCGCAAAACCACCAGACCAAACCACCAAGGCGTAAGATAAAATTGCTCCCCTCTAAAAACAAATGCGGTTCAAATGAATATGTTGCTGCTGTGTGAACGTACTCCTTTCTTTGCATGCTTGTTGGATTATGCCATTGTTTGATTGCTTCTTTGCGTGTTGTGGTCTGGTGTTATGTTGTGTTTCGGTGTGCCGTCGTGTGGTGTGAGCGTGTTGTGTGATGCGTGTGTTGTGTGTTGCATGTTTTCTCGTCTCGCCTCATTCCGTTGTGTGGTGTGTGTGTGTCTGTGTGTTTGTGTGTGTCGGTGGGTGTGGGTGTGGAAGTGGGTGTGGGTGTGTTGTTTGTTGGATTGTTTGTTTTTGTTTGCTTGTTTGTTTGTTTGTTTGTGTTTGTTTGTTTGTTTGTTTGTTTGTGTTTGTTTGTTTGTTTGTTTGTTTGTTTGTTGGTTGATTTGTTTGTCTGTTTGTTTGTTTGTTTTATCGTGCTTTGTTTTGCTTTGTTTTGTTGGTTTGCTTGCTGGCTTGTTTTGTAGCTGGCTCGCTGGCTCGCTGGTTTGCTTGCTTGCTTGCTTGCTTGTTTGATTGCTTGTTTGCTTGTTGGTTCTTGAATGTTTTGTTTGTTTATTTGTTTGATTGTTTGTTTGCTTGTTTGTTTGTTTGTTTGTTTGTTTGTTTGCTCGTTTGTTTGGTTGGTTTGTTTGGTATGGTTTGTTTGTTTGCTTGCTTGTTTGTTTTTGTTTGTTTGTTTATTGTTTGCTTGTTTGCTTGCTTGCTTGCTTGCTTGCTTGCTTGGCTGGTTTCTTGTTAGTTTGTTTGTTTGTTTGGTTGGTTGATTGTCTTATTTTGAAGACATCAAGAGCTGTGTCTTTGTTTGTCGAATGGATGACTTGCTTTACGGCTTCATTTTTTGATGGAGTGTTTGTTTGTTCATAATCGACTTGTTGGAGTCTTTGATGACATGAGCTGGTGCCAACACTTGCATCCTGTTGTAGAATACGTGCAGTCCGTGCAGCCTTGCGCGAGCCAATGATGACTGCGCAAAACCGCGAATAGCTTGGAGCGGGTGTTTTTTTGTGCCTTTACCGCATATTTGGTCATGATTGTGGGACTACCTAGGGCTTCAAGAACTTGTAAAAGAGTCGTACCCTGACTAAAACATTGTGTTTTTCTTGATTTTCTGAAAACATCGTGTTTTCAGGAAACACGTTGTGTTTTTGATAAAACCCCTTAAAAATTGGCTTCTGAGGCCAAACACTCATTTGGAGCAAAGGGTCAAAGGCAAGGGTCGGGAGTGGAATTCACACAGGCATCACCCATTAAGATTTCAACTGAGGGCAACGCTCTATACTGAGTATGCTTCAAATTCTAAGGACCACATTGATGAGCCTAACAGCCAGGGTGTGCAGCTGGCTTCAGTCTTTAAGTACCTTCACAGCAACAGGCACCTGAAGACTGGCGCCAGGTCATACCGAACCAGTTTGAAGGGGGTGCTGGAATCCCAAAGCTCCTTTTGGTGCAAAACAAGACCAGGTGACACCTTTTGGAAAACATCGTGTTGTCTAACCCGTAGCTAAACCGTGGAAAGCCCGTAGTAAAGCGTGGCAAACCGTGGAAATTCTAGGGGTTTTTCGGGTTCAACCACGAATGCGCTATTTCGAGAATGTTGCTGGAAAACAACGAAGTCGTGAGCAAAAGCACGGTCTTTGCTTGAGCTTGCGCGCTGTTCGAAGCCAGCATGCCCTCATCATGGCATTGGTGCTTGACAAGTGTCATAAAACCGTGGTACTGTTGACTATTCGGGTCCCGGGCCTCCTTCTTTGAAAGACGAGTGGCGAATGCGAAGCTGGTTTCGATACGAGCGCAAAAGGGGAGGGCGATGGGAGATTCTGAGGTTGAGATGATGCTTTTGAGATCTTTTGAGAAAGGATGACGAGTTGATGATATCGAAAATGCGGTGTTTCCCAAAAACATGGTGTTTTCCCGAAAAACACTGTGTTTTTTGTAGGTATGACGTTTTCATCAGTTTTTGAGGCTCCTGGTATATGAGTGTGCGATTCGCAAAATTACGTGACTTGCCAGAGATATTGCTGACAATAACTACGGACCCTTGAAGACACAACAGCACCGCCAATTTCAGTTTCACTCTAGCATACAACCCGTTCGACACTGACAGACCATCCTTGGAGCAGCCCACGTCCAGACTCATAGTTTCAATCTCATGTCCGCATCTCACCAGCTGCCATTTTCTTAGTGGTGCAGTGGTGCTACTCCTCTCTATTGTACATCTTTCTTGCTTTGTTCCTCTAAAATGCGACTGGCTCAGCACCCTGTCACATGTTTCCGGGCAGGCAGTAGACCTGGCTGGTGCAGAGCGACTAGGTGCGAGACGAGCCGGCCACAGCTTTTAAAACGAGGAGAATTTGGGCACATGTGTTGTCCTTTTGGTTTTCTTCTGGTTTCCCTTCAAAACCACCACGCTGCAAACCATCAGCTACGACGTGTTTTGGCCACGTTAGAATTACCCGCAGAGTGGAGTTGTTTCTAAGGGCATAGGCGTGCTGGCCACCAGGCATGCATGCGTTTATATTCAGAATGTAAATCCCAAAAGCGGCCATGGTGTCTTTTTGATTGTCGGGGTGGCTTTAAAGGGAAACCAACACCTTTGGGGGGGCTTGTCCTCTTGGGGAAACCAAAAGGGGGGAGTAATTGAAACAAGATTGGCTGCATCAAATGTTTAAGCCAAGTTTGGCCCTGCCCTGGTAGGGGGGCATGCTCACCTGTCTTGAAGGCAGCTGTCATCAGACTTGTCACAGTCAACATCTTGCTTTCGCTGCTGTCCAGCTCCAGGCAAAAATAGTTTTTTTCAAGTTCCTGGATTGAAGGTTTCTTGCCAGTCAAAATCATTCAGTCACTTTTCGCATTTGATCAGCTTGCCGCAAGCTTCCAATTGTTCCACATTTAGACATGATGTATATCAACACTGGACCCCTCATGCTATTTTTTTCTGGGTTTCCGCCGGCTTCGTGTGTCGCCCAGAAGGCGCCCGGTCGCCTCAAAGCCCAACAAAAAAGGGAGGCCACCCCAGAAAGTTGAGGCAATCTCTGAGGAAGGGCCCTAAAAAAGGGGGTCATCAACCCACAATTTTCGGGCATAAGGCTGGTTTCAGGGTCCAAAAAACCAACCCACGGAAGCCGCAAGCCTGGCTCAGGCAGTGGGAGCCTGGCTGCGCCGGGCTCTCGGGGCGAGGCCGCAAGCCAACTAGTGCGATCAATAGGCCACGAGCTGTTTTTGTTGTTTAATCTACCCAAAGGTAGGCCAGAAAGGCTGTTTTCTGTTTTTTGTTTTTTTGTTGTTTTTTCTTCTTGAAATAAATCAATAACAAACACATGTAGACCTTTTATGAAACACCCAGTGAAAGATATCGCGAACAATTATGTTTAAGAGTTTTCCTGGAATGCGGGGGTACTGGAGAAATTAAAAAGGTATGGATACAAGAGACGTGATGCCTGTTGTTTATGGGAGGCCACGAGGAAGCCACGACAAAGGGGGGAGGGATGTGTATGTGTTGCAGGCACTGTCAGTTTCTTACTCATGCGGTGCGGCCAGGGGGTTCGTGTAAGTCGGGATTCCGTTTCGCAGGACCTCCGTGTTGGCGGTTGGTTGCTGTGCATCGCCTGACGGAACTAAAAGTTGGCCAGCGCATGTCAGTACTGAGCACGGATCGCATGCCCGGCTCGAGGAAGGACGGGCGCTGAAGCACCAATGGCTTCTTGTGCCATGCTCCTTGCGTCTGGAAGAACTGCTTGAATGTTTCTCAGAAACTTGTTCAGCCTGTTCCCATTGGTTTACTCCTATCCTACGACCTGGCGAACGCCCGACTGACGGGCTATGCATGACTATGCAGCAGACATGGCCTTTCTTAAGTCGGTTTGGATGAACATGGCTGGGTTTTGATTGCAGGTTGGTTCTAATCATTCGCGGACTCATCCGGCTGGCTTGGGCCAGGTTGGTGGGTTTAGCAAGTCTGATGAGCGCCATTTAGGGGAAAACATGGGGACCCAAGCCCCCAAATGGTGGTTTGGCCCACTGGGTTTGCCTTTAAACCAGGGTATCCGCTCAGGCTGGGGAATATGGTCTCCACGCTGTCGAGAGGCGCTGCGGACTCGCCGCCAGAGTTGGGTTGCACGTAACATAAGGGCCGCTGTTTACTCCCATCATCTCATCATGATTATCCCGAATAATCGTTAAGTACCCCACAACTAATTAGTTCACTCCCACAATCATGCTGAGTTTACTTTACTCCCCAGAATCATCACTAACACTTAGAGTACCCCGCCCCGTTCTAATGATTTAGACCCTTATGTTACCCTTAAAACAGGCTGGTGTAAAGGGAAGCCAGAAGGTCCACCACTAGTTTTGGATCCCCCTACTTTGAAACATGCCCAGATACAAGGCGGGAGAAAGCTTACTTTCAGCTGAATCCTTTAATTTGTCTAAAGGAATGCCTTTGGGGACTGAGCTTTGCACGTCCGAATTTTGCCAGTTGACCTTTACACAATCTCAGACTTAGCCCGCACATAGTTCATGGGCTTTGACTCACTGCGCGCGAGCTACACAGACTTTCCGGGTTGGATCTGGGCAATGGAGAGTTGCGCAGCTATGCGTTCGGACCATTGCTAATTGGAATGACGGATTGACAACTTTCTGGCTGATTGATAAGGATGTCCCCGTTTAATTATTGGGGTTCATTACTTTTGGAGGGAACAACCCCCTATGTAACTAGGATGGGTTCATTAGTCCGGGGTCAGCATTGCATAGAAACACAGACAGAGGCAGAAATGCATTCTGTACACTCTCCATGCCAAGCCTGGGCGGTCACCGTCTCAACGACTAGTTTCGGACGTGCAGCCTTCCGGGCAATATTTGTCTTTCTGACGATGTTTTCATTTTTTTGCGAGCCCGTGCTTGTTTGGTTTCCCAGCCAGTAGCACGACGTGACAGTGTAAGAGCGCCCATTATGGAAGCTATGACCATGGCACACGGATTTTTGGTTATGGCAGATATGGCCTGTCGCAAGAGGGAAGCCCCTTGAAATGCCAACCAAAAGAGGTGACCCCTCCCAACAAAGAGAAACACAAGCCCAGGGGGCATTCCCCCCAGCCCCGGGACAAATCAGCTTTCAGCTGGGGAGAAGGAAGGTCACAAGGTCAGTGGGGCAAACGCTGGAACCCCCATTCTTGGCTGAAAAGGACCCCCTTTCCTTCTGGGGAAAAATTGGAAGCCCAAAATTGGAACAGGATTTCCTCAAAGGACCCCCTTGGCTTCCCCCAAGCCCCAGCCTTGAGCTTCCTCTTGAGCCGCTGGTCTTGCGAGGACCGCAGAGCTTGGAGCAAGTGCCCTATCGCAGCAGCGCCTTGGTACGATCTGATCCCTCGGTGCAGCTCGAAACGGATTTTTTTTTCGCCCATGTAACCAGCAGTTGTTGTTTTTTTTTGGGGGTTTTGAAGGTAAATGGATGGAATACTGCTGGATCTTGAGCCTGTTTGGACGAAGGCAAGTTTTACCACGCCAAAGTTGGTTTCCATTTGAACATATTTGAACCCATTTTGGGGTCCAACACGTTTTTCCGTGGATTTTGGGAGGAGTCCAAGTGTCAGGGCTTCAAGGTAGAAAGGAGCCTGCTTGAAGCGACTCATGAGATTTGGAGCAGTGCAACTCGCAGCAACGAGCCATGGACAGGTTCAAGTGAGTTGGATGTGAGAAGCACACAATCACGGCGCTGTCCGCCGGCATGGTATGACCCTTTAAATCCCTGGCCACGGATTCTTTCCAACGGCTTGTTTTGCACAAAGCTTGGTCAAGAGTTTGATCGAAACAAAGCTCAGCTTCATGAGCAAGTCGTTCTTGGTTCTGGTGCGAAGCACTTTCCAGTGGCTTTGCTCAGCAACTAGTGACACCATGTTTCAGACACAGCTGCCAATTGCCTACTGGGCCAGTGGAGCTCAGCTGATTCAAGCTGACCACGGCCTGGGTAGTCATAGGAGGTACTTGAAGCCTTGAAAAGTCGGAGTTCTGCAAGGATTCCTCAGTGCACTGACTGGAATTTAAGATTTCTGTTGGCCATGCGTCCTGTGCACTTCGCACTTTCATTTACCTAGTTTCATGGGGCTTGTATAAACCTTTATAGCCTTTCTGGTAGGCCAAAAGTCAATGGCTTTTGCAGAGTCAAGGCTAGACATCGTCTGAGTGACAGCAGCTGCCAGCGGGCAGGTAAGTTGACCTGTCTGCTCGCAAACTCGCTGATGGGGCCAGCTCCCCAGAATGGCGGGCTTCCGCCGAACGTGAATGGTCCTGGCCAAAAGCTTTAGCTGGGGTGTGCTGCGTGTGTACCCTGACCTATAGCTGGCGCTGGAATTCTGCCTGCATGTCTGGCGCAAGAGAATAACACACGTCAAGACATGCTTCGGTAGCCCAATAAAGTTGATGGCAGGTTCTAGAGTCATTCAATACCAGTGGTGCTATCCAGGATTGACAAACCAAATGCGTGACCTCACCAGAAGATGGACCAGGGAACTTCAGGCATGACAGGTTGTCCGTTGCTTTTTTGTATGCAGGTATCCAGTGTTGCATGGTCCAACATCGACTCGCGCGGATGGATCTCCTTACTGCTCAGCTCAAAAGTTAAGCTCTTAACTATTCGGGGCTAAAAAAGCCATGAGCAACGGATATAATTCCGTATATATATATATATATTTTTTTTTATCTTGCTGGTGCTCAGCAGGGAATGAGGCAACCCTTTAAAGTTTCCCTTAAAGGAAACTACCAGTTGAATGGTTTTGTAGGGTTATTCCCTCATTCCCTGCTGAGCACCAGCAAGTTATGTATTTCGGTGACTGAACGTGTCCCCCTAACGGCCGAACGTGACTGCTGTACCTTCGTCTCGGTCTTTGTTTGGCAGGGCAGAAGGTGCACATGACAAATTCTCAACGGGGAAAAAGAAGCCCAGTTTGGTGGTCATGTTCGCAATCGTAAACTACCAATCAGTTTTCCTGTTGAGCAGGCACGAGTCACTTGCAGAATGTTGAGCTAATTACATGGACTGCGCAGAAGGTCTTGCTTGAGATCGCCAGACACTCCCGAGGAATTGCCACACATCTGTCGTGGCGTGCGTGTCGCTGCCGCCTCAGTCAATGTTTCCATTCGGGTGCATGGCACCGCAAGTTGCCTGTAACTTGGCCGGATGCCATGATGTTTGTGTGTACCTGGAGTCTCCTTCTGACCCTTTAAAAATGGGTCCAGGCAAACCATTATTTTGGGTAACGACCCCATTTTTAGAGGGTCAGAAGGAGACTCCAGGAATGTGTTTGTGTGTTTGTGTTCGTGTGTTTGGCAACAGCATTTCCGCAATGACCCACTTCGACATGGGACATGTAATGGTTTCCGCTGCGTCACACAACGCGGATCCCAAAGAAACAATAAGGATTGAAGCTAAACTAAGCGGAAGTGTTTTGATGGCCGGGATATATCGCATGAAATATCATATTGGTGACAAAGAAAAGAAACATGCCCCTTGTATTGTTTCCGCGCTTTTTTTTGCAGCTCCTGTGCGGCCCGCACCCATCCCGCACGAAAAGCGACTCCGCGGCTCGCCGCCACGCGGGTTCCGAGGCCGAGGGCGAGCTACGAAGAGCTCACGGGGGCCACTCTGCACTTCGCCTCCCAGGCCCAGATTGCCGAGCCGTGAGCCAGGGTCAATACATGGTTGTTGTTGGGAAACATTTTACATTTTGCTTATGGTTTAGTGGGAACTTGTTACTTAACTTTTGCTCCCTTCCAATGTCAACCAAGAATATGTTTTGTGGGGCTCAAAGTCACTTCCTGAGTTCCCGGACTTTTGATACTGTTGGGTTTGGACCAGGACTTTACCTGGAGTCTCCGGATCTGACCCTTTAAAAATGGGTGCATGACCGAGCATGATTTTGGGGAGTGACCAACCGTTTTTTTAAGGGTCAGAAGGAGACTCCAGGTAGACACTTTTTGGGTTTGAACCAGTTTAGTGGCAACCAACAAGTTCGGTGACTGTTTCTGAGGGGTTTGTATTACATGCTGGGATTACACCCTCCTGGAGATTCAAACGTCAAGGAATTCCTGGTCATTCTCGGCATTGACCCTGTTTTGGACGCAAACGCCCGCAAATTACCGCAAACGCCTAGAAACAGGAAACGCCCGCAAATTGCCGCAAACCGCCCGCAACAAAAAGGGGCAACCGCCCGCAAAAAAGCGCAAAAACAAACAAAACACAAAACGCCTAAAACGCCTAAAACGCCTTGAGAACCAGAACGCATAGGAATTCCTCGGCATTGGAATCTCCAGGCTTGGGAAATGACCCAGAATTTTTCAAAATAACACGGTTTTATCTGGAAATGTGCCTAAATGGGGTCAATACCCAGCGGGTGTATTCCCAGGGTGTGATACAAAAGCCCTTAGACTGTTTCTGGCCAATCCACTTAAAATAGGGATCCCCCCAATAAAGGCTTTCTTCTTGGTTTGCCAAACAAAGAACTCCAAATGACCCACCATGACACACCCAAAAATGGTCATCGGTGAGCCATGCCATTGGTGACTCTCACCAAAATACCATTTGAAAATGATGGAAGTGGAGGATACTCACCTAATTCCATTCTCAAAGGACAACAAATGCTGTATTGACCGGGGTTCGACCGCCATTCTTTGCAGGATTGGCGCCATTTTCGAGAAGGGGTTGGCTCGATTCTGGTCGTACCACGCGGGCTCCGAAAGACAAAGTATACCTAGTTGGAGTTGGGGTCTCTCAAGGTGGTGGACATCTTTTTGCAAAGTTGGCATTTCATGGGAAGGCAACAGCAGGAAACCAAGCGTGTCAGAGTACCAGTGAATCCCCCTTGAGTCTTGGCTACCCGGTTCACAACTCCCCCACGCCCGCGTGCGCTTGCGAGTGCGAGGTGCGGAAGATCAAGACGCACGGGGTGAAGAACGAGGAGCTACATGGAGACATGGTGGGGGCCCTTGGGGGTTTGCGTTTTTGAGGATACTGGGATTGTGTTTTCCTGGGGCCTGAGGCGTTTTTTGAGGATACCTGGATATTTTTGTGCTGAGATTATTCTTTTCAGATAAGAGGAAACGCTAATTAAACCCCTGCAAAAACATCTTGCTGAGAATAATGAAGGTTAACCATAATGGAAGCTGGAGTCTCCGGATCTGACCCTTTAAAAATTGGGGGCATCTACCAACACTAAGGGGTCATGACCCCATTTTTAAAGGCTCAGAAGGAGACTGTACCCGGAAATGGAGGTTGGTGTAAAAGCAAAACACAGGGAAGCCCATTTGTTTGGATGGATTGTTCAGAGACAACTCTGTAGGTTCAGGAATATGGGCCAGAATCTAAATGGGTTCAGTTCGGGGGAAGCTACGACTGAGAGCCAAGATTTTGCCCGGCCAAAACCTGCATAATGCAATAGTATACATGAATTAATTCAAGGTCTGTTGGCAAAATTGCGAATTGAGCTTTCTATCGCTTCCAAGTTGCAAGGCTGGGTTTGGGAGGTCAACTGGGGGTATATGGCGCGTTTGTTCCGGACCTAATTGTGGCGCGTTGGGCCAAGCGCCCGGCATCAGAATGTCGCGCCAGGGCTTCAGGGACTGAACTCGTACGGCCAAAAACCCATGGGGACATGGCGCTCTCCAGTGATCCCGGATCCGGATTCGAATGGCACCGATTTCGGGGGAACCCGCAAACCAGCAAACCCAGAGCCAGGCCCCCCCGATGGCCGGTAATTGGCGTCCCGGGTGAAGTGCCGGCAATTGACCAGCGCTTGCTTAAAAATGGTTTTGTATAGTCACATAGATGTTTTGCCTTCATCAAACCCATAGAAGATCAGTTCCGAGAAACCCATCATAAGCCAACGCGCACCAACCATCGAGCCAGCCAACCACCGAGCCAGCCAAGAGACATACCAACACGTAAACACACGCCAATAGAAACAACCCACTTAAAAACACACCAACACACCCACAGGGCCACACACCCACAGGCCCACCCACCCACACACACACACACACATGCACACACACACACACAGAGACACACACACGCACACACACACACACAGTCGGGCGCGCGCAAAGGACGCATGCACCATCTTCCCCCCCCCCTCGCAGTGACCGAGTTCCGAGGTCCAGTCACTGCGCACGGAGGTGAGCATGCTGAAGCGCAGGCACGGTGCTTGCAGTCGTGCGCTTTCCCGAGCCCAGTGCTGGGTGCTGGCCTTCCTGCCAATATGAGCATTTAACTGAGAATGGCTGGGCAAAATATTGCGGAACCTCCAAAGGTGGTTGGGGTGGACGGTGCCTCTAAGAATCATGCCCACACGGTGGACCCTTTTTGGTGGGTATTTGACAGGAGAGCCGATCGGAAACCAACCTTTGATTATCGAAGGCAACCACTAGTGGGTTTTTTTCCTCCAGCCCCCTCTTTAAGCAGCCAGAGTACGACCATAGACAGAAGTTTGAGTGGGCATTAGACCTTTGAGGAATCACCCTGGTCGGGCCTCAAACAGCTTGTTCCGTGCTGCGTCGCCTTTTGTTTGACGAGCTGTCTACCCTCCCAAAAACAAACATAGAACCTGCACAGCGGTCCTTTCAAAAGGAACATGGTCTTTTAGGACGCCCTGTACAGCTTTTATGTTTGTTCTTGGTTGGTATCAGGAGCCGGCAAGCAAAGACTGAAATTTGAAGTTTCATTCACGTGGCCAGATAGAGCAACCCCTTCAGTTGCCAAGCACGACAGTTAGAGCAACCTGGAGTCTCCTTCCCACCCATTAAAAATGTGTCCCTGACCAACCATTATTTTGGGTAATGACCAACCATTCTTCAAGGGTCAGAAGGAGACTCCAGGAACCCCAAGAAGCGTAGCCTCGAAACACGGCGCCCCTCGAACCGCTCCGCCTGGCTCGTTTTGGCGCCAGGCTGGCGCAGGGAGGCTTGGACCAGGCCCAAGCCAGGCGCGGCGAAGCCGCTTGCGTTGAGCCAGATCCCAGCAACCAGGCCATACAAAACCAACAGGCCAGCAGCCTAACAGCACAACAGCCCAACAACCCTACAGCCCACAAAGAAACAGCTAACCAAGGTGTCAAAAATATGGCTGTGGCTCAAAAAACCGGAATTCCAAAATGGGTTGCCCGTGGAAATTTGGACCAAAACCTGCGGTTTGCCCCTCCTGTTTAATTGTGAGCCACATCCATATTCGGACCCTTTTTGGAACCTCCGCCTTGTGCTGCCTTTTAACGGGGATACCAAGACGGGCCCCTACGTTTAAGACAAACCTTCAAGTGGTGAACTGTCCACAGTGCTTTTTGGTACTTGGCCATAGTTCGTGACGAAAAGAGGCTTCATGGAATTGGTAAATGTCCTACAACTGACCCCACCAACAATTGCTGACGTTTGCATCCTGACACTCGTTTCGCAGAGTTGGGCAAGAGTTTGGAACCAGAATTCTAGTGCTACCTTCCCCATTCTTTCCAGGGATCCTGCTTTGTAGAAAACCTCCTGAAACCCAGGGAAACGGCCGATTCTCGAAAAGAACGATAGTTGGAAAGAATGGAACGGGGATCAACCCTCAGAAGAATCCGCGGCTTGCCTTGAATCAACGCATTGGAACTGTTTTTGTTGCTTTCGCCAGGTCCCTAGAGGCGCAGCTTCGGTGTGAGCAGTACCTGCAGGATCGCTGTGGAGGTGTTTGGCTTCGGAAATCCTGGGTCCCCCGGCTGCCCTTTTTCACTTTTTCTTTTGGTTGGGAGGGTTCCCCTACTAAAAAAGGCTACAGCAAAAAGTTGGTACCCTGATTCTAACCTCTCTGGAGGACCCAGCATCAGAGAACCCCTAGTTGCCTTGGCTGGCGCTTTGGGTTGGGTTGGGGATTTGAACGCCTGGTTCTTGTAGATGTGGGAAGCCACCGTAGCCTCCAAACCGCCAATCCAAGCCGCATAGAAGAGGGGCGCTGAATCCAAGTGAGCGTGTGTCCGTTTCTGGATGTATTCAATGGGAAGCAAAGGTCAACCCAAGCAGTCCAACCATGGGATAAATGCTCAAACGTTGTTGGGGAGGGAGTCATTTTAAACATGCCAACAGCACGAGTGCGTCATCAGCCCCAGGTTCTTTTGGGGTCTCGACCCTCCGCGCTCAGCTACGAGTCCCAGTCTTGGGATTCGTAATCATTTGTTTGTTGCTAACCTTTGGCCACGACGTCGATTCCGAACCGGAAAAGGTTCCTACCATGTTTCTTCCTAGACTCTCCATGACCCTTAAAAAATGGGGTCATTACCCAAAATAAAGGGGTCATGACCCCATTTTTAAAGGGTCATGGAGAGTCTACGTTTTGTGTTTTCAGAGGCACCCCAGCCATTTCGAGGGAATACCCTTCGGAAATACCGTTGCCGCGGGTTCCCCTATCTGACAACACCCCGGCTCGGCTTTTGGCTTCAGCCGTCAGGAGGAGTTGGGCCTCAGTGCCGAGGAAGTGCAGGCTTCGGGTACGTTGTGCACCGGGCGTACCCCGAAGCAAGGAACCACCTAGGACGAAGGGCAGTTCGAGTGCTTCTTGTTAGGTTCCAGCCCCCAAGAGTCAGCCGAAGCTGAGCGTCAACCTTGCCTGCCTCAAGAATTCCGAAGCCGGTCGAAACAGGAAGGCAGCAAAGCAAAGTTCACCAACAAACTACCAGATATCATTCACGGGACTTTGGGGGAAATCCTGTATTCCCATGAGATTGATTACAGTTTGGTGAGCATGCAATCAATCGTCATCCCCTTTTACATGAGATATGATTGTAACTATGGCTCTGAATTCTGTTGGTTGGATTCACCTAAAAAGTGACTGGTGGACATGAATCCCCACCAAAGGGTTTGTCCTCCAAAGGGTTTTGTCCGCTCATGCATTTTGCACGGTGCGCCTTGCCTATCGGCCAGGAACGGGCCAAGAGCGCTGAGCGGCTTCGTCCGGGTCTTCGGTTTTTCCGATTCGTTTAAAGCGACACCGGGGTCCCGCAAGGGTCCACTTTTTTTAATGATCCCCCCAAAACATACAAGACGTTGTCTCACTTTCTATCTTCCTGGACCTTAAGCTTCATGGGTTTGGAACATTTGAGTGGTAAACAAGACGTCCGGTTACTTTGTTCGGCCAATCCACTCAGGAAGTGAGTTGTCCTTTTGCCATGGCCGCCATTGCCGAAGTGTTGGGTGATGGTTGGCGCTACTGCTGTATTCTTTTGAAGCCCGGAAATCCTACATGGGAGCCACTGATTTTGATGACTCACGTCACCAGAACGACGAGGATTCAACCATAGATGCAAAAGTGTCCACAGAGATGCCGATGTGTTTGATCCCATGGTTGTCCACGCCAAATAATGGACTCTTCCGTCTTGGATTGGAAGGCTGCTAGCTATTGGGATTCGAGGTCGACAGCTGACTCGAGTGTTGCTCGATGGAGCCTGCTGGATGGCTGTTGAGCGCTCTTTGTGTGTGTGTGTGTGTCCACGTGTGCGTTTGCATTCTTCCGCACAGACTTACTTTCCCAGTTTCTTGACACAAGGTTGTTTGGGCAGATCATATGGTAAACAAACCATGTGGTGGTTGTATCTACTGTCTCCATATCTTGAAATTGTTTCAGACCAGACTCAACATATCTGGTTTTGAACAAACAAAGAGGTACTGTGGATGGACAAAATCCTGCACCACCCAAGACATGGTGGAAACCATTGTTTGTTGGCTATTTACGTTGGGGACTCATATCATTCGAAGGGGTTTCTTGGTGGTGCGAGATGGATTTCGCAACCATCCACAGTATGGCTGGTAAGTGGAACCATGGACCAAAACCTGCGGTTTTGCCCCTCCTGCTTAATGTTGAGCCACACCCATATCTGGTTTTGAACAAACAAAGAGGTATGGTTCGGGGGAACTCCATCCCCTCCACTCTCTGAGCATTCCGTCTCAGGCCGTCGGACCTTGCGGCAGCTGGGCCTGCGCTTCCCAGAGGACCCCAAAACGGGTGGAATTGATGGCCCATGGTTTGGAAGGTGTTGTGGAGGCCAACAGGAGAGCCACCATTTTGGGGATCCCATGGTTGTTGTTGGGAGGCATTTTACATTTTGCTGATTGTGGTTTAGTGGTTGAAATCCAAATCCACTTAACTGCTAAAAATTTCAAATTTGTTGCTTCCCAAACCCAACGCCAACCAAGATCCCCGGAAGCAAACCCTGGCCTCCAGAAGTTCGCCGAGCCACCGGACCCCGAGCCACTGAGACGCAGATGGTTCGTGACCGCCGCTTTCGCTTCGCAGGTCTGCGAGGGCTGCGTGTCGATCGTCAACGTGTCGGTGGACCCCTTGCTGTCGGGCCGTCTCACATGGGCCATGGCTCCGGGCGCCGGGAAGCTCAGCGGCAAGGTGTTCAATCGGACTGTTCAATCGGACCCCCCCCCCGCCCCAAAAAGACATGTTTGGGGCCCCCAAAGTTTGGGGGGTCCTTTTCTTTTGTTTGGAATGGGAACCCCCAAAAGAAAGAATGGTTGGGGGTCCTTTTTTTTATTTAATGGGAACAACAATAATGTTTGGGGTTCCTTTGGTTTTTGTTTGCAATGGGAACCCTGGATGAAAAAACCCCAGTTTACTAGTGGGTGTGTCTGGGTTGGTGGGGATTCATGACTATCGAAGGGGAACCCCCCCCATTAAAAGGAGACTAATAGGACGGGTTAGGGAGAATATTACCACCCCCAAACGGGAACCCTGAGAACAAAAACAAGTGACAAATTGTGGAAGGATGTCATGCACCAAGGACCCGCGTTATCAAGCATTGCGCCCCTGCCCACACTTCAAAACCTATCCAATGTTCCGACTCTGGCTCGCCAATATGCCCCTCACCATTTACTGCTTTTGCCAGCATGGTATACCTAGCCGGCTGTTCGACTACGTTTATGTCTTGTCTCAACTGCCGGAGGCTCATCTTGCTCCATCTTGTTTGTCTTCGATATTGCAAAGCCAACGCCTCTCGTGCAGAACATGTTTCTCCGAGGCATCCTCGTTTTCCCTTTCGATCGAGTGACATATCAGTATCATTCACCTGAAGCTCCATCCGCGGATTGGCGTAGTTTCAGGTCATAAGCCAGCCGCAGTTAGCATGGAACCCCGAAAACGCGAGGAGTCTCCTCTTTCAAAACTCCCATTTTGGGTTTTTGGGCAGAGAGAACCCCCAGTCAAGGCGGCCCCCCCGTTTTTCCGTGTGGTCGTCTGCTTGCAAACCAGGGGGGTTCAAATCCAAGTCCGCTGCAGGAGCAGTTCCGCATCGGCAGTGAGGGCTGCGAGATCTCGGTGGACGGCTTGGGGGTGGAGGCTGAGATGTGCCGACTCCACTGTGCCGGCCCCGGCGCTGGGGTTGGAAGCCTAGTCAGCTTCCTCCTGATTGGTGGTGTGAATTGGTTCTTTGGGGGATTTGAATACGTAGAGGGAAATTGGAAAACCCACGCCTCGAACCTCCTAACCATCAATGAGTTGAGGTTATGAAATGATGCGTTTGCCAACTAACTGTAGGGATGTATCACGAAACTGGCCAGTGCCCAAGTTGTGAAACAGCGCTGTTTGCGCAAAGGCCAGAAATGCTAGATGAACTGTATGGCATGCAGCGTTGCCTGTGCGTTGCCTTGGATTTGATTGTTGTCTGCCCGGGCTTCTGAGTTTGCATAGCATGTGTGACGAAAGATGGCACGGACGAGCCTTGAAAAGAGGAGCATTCCGAGTCAACTCACTTCCTGCGTTCCGGGACTTAGTAGTAAGCAATTTGGTTACAATTTGGTTACTTGGTTTTGGCTAATCCACGATGTCGAAAGTAAGTCAATGAGCGGAGCTTGTCCTTGGCACAAGCGCCCATTTGTTCTGCACGAACTGTGCAGAACGCATCCAAGGCAGCGTCAACGGCTTGGAGGCAGGGCAGGATGGACATTGTGGAAGCTTCTGTTTTTTTCCACAGATGTCTCCTTGTTAGCCAGTTATGAGCATAGACGGCGCTGGCTTCGTTGGTGCTCGTTTATCTACAGGTGCCATCACTGTGTCCAAAACTTAAACCACACCCAAGGCGCGGGCGGCAAAGCACGGCGCTGGATATCTCAAAGGATCCAGGGCCCTTGCAGTGGGGCCTCCTGGAATGAGACGTGGATGCTTCTCCTTTTCGGGCTCTCAGGCAAGATTCTTGAAGTGGTGAACCCGGTTAGACTGCAAGTAGGAACGGCTTGGCATTGCCGGCCTTTCGTCGCGCGTCGTTCTATTTGCTTTTTCTCTTGTGTTAGTTGGTGTGTGAAACAAAGGACAAGCGCAGGTTGTAGCGTAGGCCCCAAAACACCAAGTAACGGCCCCAAAAAACCGATGGAACCAGGGCTCGCATGTTCCAGCAAACTCGCCTGATGCCATCCAAAGAACGCGCTCTGCCTGGAGGAGCATGGGGCTTGCGCCGAAGCATCGGGCAACAAAATTGGGCCCTGAAAGGGGATGATCCTCGTCCAATGATGGAAGTGGGTTCCAGTGGCTCTCCCAAAACTCGAGTAGCCCAACCCCACGCTGCCGTCATTTGATTGGCTGGGTGCCAAATTGGCCCCAGAGGAATTCATTCTCGAACCGCGTGTGGCGCGGACTGATGCCCTTAGCCGCGTGGAAGAAATGGTGCCAGCTCCTTTTTTGTACCAAAGTCCCCTCCCGCCTGGGAAGCTTCTTGCTCGGCACCAAAACAAAAAGAGCTGCGCAGGTGATTCCTGTGCTGCCGGAGCCTGTTGAGCCCACGGCGGTCAAGGACCCAAATGCAGCCAACTGCCTTTTGGCCAAACATACCCTCTATTACCCTCTAAGGGACCACATAACCAAAAACAAATCGGCCACCTCAGGATGTCATGACCATGGGATACTTAGTGGGTTTAATGTGTCTCTGTTACCGTATCAAGCTTTGTTTTCTCGCTGTCACAACTATTTTAAAGATGTCCCAAGGCTCAAACTGCGATTTGCCCAGGAATCTGGAGACACACATTGCTTGTGATCAATGTTGGTATAATGAAATGACAGCACTGCCTTTATGATCGAGCTCTGCTACAGAAGCACGAAGGGACTCCTGAACAACTTCAGGGCTATTGCTCAGTGATCGTTGAACAACGACAGCCTCTGATATTTCATGTTTAGGACCCTTTGCCAGCAAACGGTGGGATCAACGGTTCTATGAGAAGTTGCTTGGGTGGCTGTGATTTACGGTGTTGTGTTCTTATGATTTCTGTAACATAATATCATGCTTACGTCTGCAATGTAGACGATAGGGTCATATCGTGATTGTGGGTAAGTCCAAGGATACATAATACCCTTCAGATGTGTTTGCTTTGAGGGCTGCTCAGCACTTTTTTGCTACCCAGCTGCCTCGCACTTTCTTTGTATGCGATTTGTTTGTTGGGTAATGTTGACCCTGGATTAATAATCCCGTCCCATTATTAGGGGTTGTTTGTTCCCTCCAAAATTAGTCTGAATCCCCACTAAAAGGGGTCACCCCCCAATAAAAATCCACCAGGGGTTCTGCTTAGTCCGGGGCTAACATGAGGAGCAAGCCAAGTGAGACAAGCAAACAGAACTCGGATCCACCGACAGCTGCTCTGCAGGATCCGGGCAGCCCCATGCGCAGGAGCGGTTGTTTCCACCTGGAGTAAATGGGGGTCATTCGCCAAAATAATGGTTGGTCATGGATCCATTTTGAAAGGGTCGTGGAGACTCCAGGTTTATAGGTTTAGACTTAGATACTGTTTCTCAGTTTTTCGGAGGTGGTACCCATTTTGGGGCTCGTGAAAACGGTCGAAAGGAAACTACCAACTTTGGGGTTTCCACTGCTCCCAAAGCTTGTGGCTGAGTCGTCTTGTTGTTCGAGTTGTTTGGACATCATCTTAGACTTCAATTTACTGGAAGGCACCGACCCTTCAAGGTGTCAACCATTGAGGAAACCATGCTTGTTGCTGGCTAGTTCCCATACGTGAGTGAGTGTCTCCTGCAACATAAAAGCACCGCTGAAGCGCTCGTCTTGACTTTTGGAGCGACGGTTTTTTTTCCACACTTGGGACTGCGACTCTCGCTTGCCACGCATTGCCCCTGGTGAACGTGTGAGCCAATCGCTGATCCGGAAGAGGACGGTGCATCAGTTCAAGAAATCCTGGAGGATCGCCAGGGCTGATCCCTATCTGAGCAAGTGTGCGTGTCGCCATTTTGCAAAAAACTGACTAGGTCCCCCAGTAGTGCTTGGAGGAGGGTTCTTATTCTAACCTCTCTACTGGAGGACCTATCTTTTTTTCCTTTGCTTTTGTGATGCCAAGGTCCATGCCGCTTTTGAAGAAAGCCAGTGCAGCTATTGGGCGCAAGGCATCGTTTAATCCTGAGCGTGTTCAAAGCTTCGGCCGGCATGGCCTCTCTTTTCATGGTTTAAACAAGGGGTTGGCAAAATCTGGAGGACTAATCTCTTCATTTTGTCTTCTTGTTTAAGGGAAACCCAACAAATGGTTTAAGCAAGGTTCTTTCATGGGCAACCCCTCCTGCCAGACGCCGGTCGCTCTTCAAGAAGGGCCAGGGCATGGTCTTAGTGAACGGCACCTGGCTGGAGGCCCTTTCGCGACGCACGTGGGGGGGAGCCGAATTGCGGCCAATGGGGTTCTGTGCCTCGATGGGTTTCGACAAAACAAGAGAAATGTGTGAAAGCCGTGAAGACCCTGGGGATGCGAATTGGTGTTGGCATCAGTGGATCCCTCGCCATTTTCCCTTTGGCCCTTTTTAAATGTGGGTTCCTTTGGCTACCCATACAGGTCAATGGATCCACATCACGGTCGCAGCACCTGAAGGGCTTCCAATTGGTCCACAAGGGAAGGCGCCCAAGCGGGCCATGGATCTCACTTCTCTCCCGCTCTTTGATCCCAGTTATGTGGATGGCTCGGAGAAAAGCTCATAAGAAAACCGGGAAGGCATGCAAATGTACAGCTTATGATGTACATGAACGTGATGTACATGGCAGCTGTTGTCCTGTCTCACTACGATGCGATCCAGGGCCCCCACGCCCTGCACACCGGCGACCTGCTGCGAGTGGGGGCCCCGGATCCGAAAATGCGAGGCAAGGGCCCTGGTGTGCAGGTGCCTCAGCTCCCAAAGCTTCCGCGAAGCATGAACAAGCTGAGGCTTCTTGGTGCTGAAGGCATTTGACGTGCTAAAGTTTACTCCGGTGACTGGGGTTTCTGTGGGGCTGCATGCGGAGTTTGATCGAAATGGTGTTTCTGTGTTGTTTCATAACGATCAAACTACCTGGAGTCTCCATGACCTTTTTAAACATGGGTCCATGACCCCATTATTTTGGGTAATGACCCCATGTTTGAAGGGTCGTGGAGATTCCAGGTAGACTTGATTGACATATCCTGTAGTAACATGTCACCAGCTTCTGTCCAGTTGCTGTTGCACATGTGCAGCAGAGCCAGCCGGATAAATCGTATAAATGCAAAAGCCGCGGCTCATCATGATACAGGTATGTGGCTACGACTTTGAATAGGGAACGACCTCAGAAGTGGCTGGCAGACATGAATCTCCACCTCAATGATATCCATGAAATGGGTGCCGATTAAACATCATACCCATGTGTCAAAGCTGGAGACTTTCAACCATGCTCTTGTTTGCTTGCCCTTCAAAATCATCATCTCAAACGGATCGGTATGTTTCTGGTCAGGCACAAATCCCCCCACATCCCTCAGTAATGTTGAGGTTTCCAGATGCCTTGTGTGGCAAAATATCCCGGCGGATCCGATCCCCACATCTGAGTCTATGCTTCTCTTGAGTTGGCGTTTTGTCCCCTGGTTGGGTTGCTGTTATATGCAACCCCAAATCGGAAATCACCTGCTCAATTTGTTGACACATCCCGTTTGGATGTAGAGGTCCGAGTGTCTAGTTGCCCTTGGCCAGCCTGAACACTGGGTTGGCTCGTACGACCCCACTGGATCTTTTTGGTTTGGCTGCTTCGTTGCCAAAGGACTTTGACTGTCTTTTTTGTTTGCTTGCTTTTTTATAACCAATCTTGAGTGTTGGGTGATTGTCACCAATCTTGAGTGTTGCATGACCAATCCAGTTGAAAGGTTCGAGTCCGGGATTTAAACTTCAAGCCATGGCAACGACCTTGTGCGAGGTGGGCAGAAGCCACTTCTTCCGAGTGGTGATCCCCGCGGCGGGGATCTCAGAGCCAAAACAGGGTCAATCGTCTTCTTTGAACCTCCCCTCGGATCACAGGGGTCAACTCCTGACCCTGCGTTGGTAGACGTACCCCTGCTTCTAAGGGTGATGACACCATTTTTGGTTGGATGGTCTTGGAGGTGGATGGGTTCAAAGTAGCCTTGGCTGCTTTTTGCTTGGATCTTAGGACTTTGACTTTTTGCCAACTAATGTGGTTTCCATTAAACCACTGAACACTAAACGTTTAGCAGGGGACCAGAAAGCAACCGAGTAGCGATGGTGTAGTCTACTTGAGAGCTTCCATGGCCTCACAGGCTCTTCAACCTGACCTCTCCGAAACCGGGAGTCTCCAACCGCCATGGACCCCCCCAAAGTCATGAGAACGTTGCCCCATTTGGAAATCGGGCCGTACCTGGAGTCTCCATGACCCTTTAAAAATGGGTTCATAACCGGTCATGGAGACTCCAGGTAGAGACTTCCAGAGGTTTTTGTTTCTGGCTTAGCGGCTTGCGGGGCGCGAATGATTGCAAGCCCTTGTTGTCCCCTTGTCCCATTGCTTGCCTTGTCCGAGGAGGGTGAGACAGTGTCGCGCCGTGCCGAGGAGCGGGGGGTTGGGGAAGTTGGACACAAGAAACTTAGGAGATCATACGTTGCAAAGAGAACCAACTTAATGAGCAGTATCTTCTTTGTCTTTCCAGTTAATGATGCATTGTATGTTTGTTGGGGGTACTTAGGATCCACAAGGCAGAATCTAGTGACGGCCGTTGCTAGCTGGTGTGCAAATTGCTTTACAATAAGTAAGGGCAGAGAACAAGGTGGCAAGCATCATCAGCCAAAAACAGTGTGTGTGTGTGTGTGTGCCTTTGTTTGTTTGTTTGTTTGTTTGTTTGTTTGTTTGTTTGTTTATTTGTGTGTTTGTGTGTTTGTGTGTTTGTCTTTTTGCTTGTTGGGGGTTGGTTTGAAAGGACACCAGAAGGAAAGCCGGCAGTTCTTTGTGTGAGGACGTGTCGGCCATCGAGAGCACCTTCGGGGTGACCTTCGCTCAGGAGCCGGATCTGACCTCGTGACAAATGGGGGCCAGCACCCTCCAAGGGTTGTCCATTGGTACCCAAAATGGCAACCACACAAGTTGGGCCATTTTGGGCACAAATGGAAAAGCCACCCTTGGAGGGTGCTCAGCATGACCCCTTGTTTTATGTTTGGTAGATGACCCCACTTTTACAGCGTCGCGGAGTTGCCGGGCAGCCGACTCTTAAAGCTTGTGTTTGAACTCTTGTTCATTGGGGGAGACTATGGTACACAAGCTCACAGCTCACTCGACGCAAGCGCTTCCCTTTCTGCCCCAGGATTCCCAGCGGTTGCGCGAGCGCGTCGCGGGAGACACTGAGAAGGCGGGAGAACATTGGGGCTGTGAAAGATTGAGAGACAGGCATATCACATGTCTCTTCTTCTGTGACCATATCAGTGAGCGGAAGGGCGCCATCTTGATGGTCGTGGCCGCTCGTGGCCTTGTGGCCTGTGCAGATCTTGCTCACGATCTCTTTGAACTCGCAGCTTTCAGGGTCACATTGCACACTCCATTCAAAGGTGAAAGAGATGCAGACGTATCAACGGCCCAAGATCTTCACCAAGGTTTCTACCTCGCATCACTCTGAGAGTGCACCGTGAGAAGGTGGTCTTCAAGATGCATCTATTGCAAGTCTTGCAGACTCGAATATACAGGATCCACTTGCCTGCTGATTGAAGCACAAAGTACTTAGTACCATGTGTTAAGTCATACCGCCGCGTGTTGGTGATAGCAAGCCATACAAATGCGCCAGGGGATTCATTTGCAAGCCTCACAACGTCCACCGTTTTTGCTGGGGTATTCCTCTCCAGGTTTGAAACATGGCGGGTCGGCTACTCCATGAGGACTTTGAGTGTCTCGTGCTCCCATGCTGGACTTGTAGCGTATGGGTTGATCAAGCGACTGTTCGAGCCAGAGGTTTGTTGGCATGGCTGGCCTGGGCGGTGCCAAAGAGAGTGGGCAGGCTTCATGGGTTCACCCCGACCCCGCAATTGAATTTGTCATGTGGCTGTGCGTCAAAACCAACGGTTACATTTTGGGGTAGGTGCACCACCCATTTTAGTCTATTTTAGTGGGTGGATTGGGATGTTCACTGGGGGTAACCGTGATTTTGACCCATGCCCAATTTGTCATGTTGGTGGAGGTGGTTATGGACCTTAGGTATGCCAGCCAGCTCCCATGGAGCCATGCCACGCTGTCCGTGCAGGTGCTTCATGACCTCAAGAGCCTAAAGCTTGCGGTGGACGAGGCAGGGCGTTTTTTTTTTTTTTTTCTAATGCCGGGGTTGCTGGAGGGTTTCTGTTTTCAGTGCGCCAGTGGCGTGGCAACTTAAAATCCGACTCTTTACAATGATGCAAGGGACAGAGACGCTTTGGAAGTTTAGATGACTGGTGCGGCAGCTCATTTGTTCCGGACGGTTCAGGGTAGCAGCTTACTGGTGTGCGTTGATAGTCCTTCATTCTCACGAGGTGGGTCCGCCCTCCTTGCCTTGCATGGGGCACATGAATGCAGACTGGCCGTAGGCTTCACAAAACGAAGCTGGCACCCCCATGCTGCCCTGATAGCAAAAGACCCTCCCCTTTTTAAGGAAATTCGGACCTCCTTACCACCCACCCCCAGAGTTCTCAGAAGCTTTCTGACCTCTAAGAAGCAGACACTCTTTCCTGTCCCAGTGCTCAAAGTACCTTCTGAACATGTATTTAAGGAGGTCTACATCCCTTCAGGTGGGGTCGGCTGGGGTAGCTCTTGTTGCGGCTATGAACTTGAATAGGGAAGCTTGTGGTTTGTGCACATGCATCACCGAACTCTGATGTCCACCAAGTTCGGGACCCATTACCCAAACCCGACATAAAATCGTCATCCCGACCCTTCTGGAATGGATCCATGACCCAAAATGGGGTCATGGATCCCCATTTTTGGGTCAGATCCGGAGACTCCAGGTGTCACTGGTTGCCACTGGCACACAATTTCTGGGACAGGCCAACGCCCTCACAGAAGAGCTTCGAGGGAACCAAGAGCTGGTCTTCAAGGCGCGAGAAGCCTAGTTGGTCTCAAGGAGAAATTCTCAAGTGGGGGGGGGGTTGCTTGGAGGGGGGGGGGGGGCTGTGGGGTTTGCCTAAGAAATTGAGATGAGCCAAGGGATTTGTTTCTCATTTGCAAGGCATGTTGGCTGTCAGCATACATTCCGTCGCGCATGGTGTTGAAGAGACAGAGGGGAACAATGAAGCACAGACTGAGCTGGACATATGAGGTTAGAGAACCCCACTTTGCAAGGGTTGCCATGTGGATTTCACCAGGCAGTGTGTGGATAGTTTTGCAGCCCATGGAGGTATGTCCCATTGAACGAACATGGCTAGGCTCTTGGCTTCAGGCATCGACACGTTTGGCCTTGTT